>JBCNYH010000012.1:35956949-35970505 GCA_039654325.1 Tandanus tandanus
ATGTAAAGAACAAAGTATTTAATAAGAATATTTCATTCATTCAGATCTAGGATGTGTTATTTTAGTGTTCCCTTTATATTTTTGAGCAGTGTATATATGTATGTGTGTGTGCATACATGCATTTAGAATCAGCTCGATAAACAACTAGATGCAGTTGATAGATTTCCATCAATATAACCAAAGTTAGGTTACTCAGTGTGGTAATTCCAAAGGTTATTTTCCAAGGATATTCTCCCTTAAACCTATTTGGATATTCTATAGAGCAGCTAGACTCTCAATTTTTTATATAGGGTGTAAATTTTTGGATTTGACTAATAAGACTTTTCAGTAACATTCCAAATCTCATAAAAGTTTAACACATCCATCCCATCTCTTTTCATTAAAACTCAAAGGCTCCATACCAAATGGAGCTGAAAATATATGTCAAAGTCTGAGTTTTTGGCTCTGCTTATCTTGTGACTCAAGAGTTTTGATGTGAAATAACGTGGCAGATGTGTGGAGTTCAAGGTTGAACTACATAACCTAGCTTTGTGCACATATTTATATACTTTTATCACTTTCCCCAAACTTGAGCCTCAAAGATTATGGCAATCTCAATAATTGCAACCATATGAAAGCTTACATTATTCCTTTTTACAGATGAATGAGAAAAGTCTCATCTATGAGAAATGAATAGAGAGGCTCAGATAGCATGCACAAAGCATGACCAGCAGCTGTGGAGAGACAGGAGATGCGGCTGTGCGCAAAAAAAGCACACAAACTGACCCTACATTCTGGAGAAAATTATAGCTTACCTAGCTTTTGGTAAACCAGATGAAAACACCCTTCATGAATTGAGTACAAACAGCACATAGCACAAGATAATCAAGAACCCACATAAAAATACAGTTTATGCTAATGCTAGGAAAAATATGCATGCTAGTATAGTGTGTTTTATGACATATAAAGATCTGTTGCCGAACATACTGATTTGGAAAACAACATTACCAGACAGGTAACCAACCTAAAGAAAGTTTGGCTCTTTTATTTCACAATGTATAAAGGAAATGCACCATGGTGTAGGAGGACATGCAGACAGCAGGCTTGTTCAGAAACTCCATGCAGAGTTCACAGCAAGTGTGGAGGCTGAAAATAGCTGCAGTCACAGGAGGGGTCAGAGCAACAGAAACAGACAGGGCAAGCTGAGTGTAACACAGCTTCAGTCAGGACAACAGCAGAACACTCAAATCTGATATACTTACTGTACACATGCAAGTAATCGATACCAGCCATCTAAGCAGGACTGGGCCAGGAGAGAAAAGTGGACAAAATCCATGAATCAGTGCCAGACCGCAAGGAAGCCAGAAGGATGAAAATTGTTTCAGCCTGTGATTTACATAGTGGCTCTTTTACTAGGCGCTTGACATTAGCTCTTAACAGGGCAGGTGTAAATATCGAATCAAAATGCACTGAATTTGATTGGACATGATACGGTTGTTATAGTTATTAGCACTTCCACATCACACCAAGAAGGTCCTGAGTTCAAGCCTCGTGCACAGCGAGGGTGTTTCTACATGGATTTTGCATGTTTTCCCTGTACTTGAGTGGGTTTCCAGTATCTGGTTTCCTCCCACAGTACAAAGACATGCACATTAGGGTATTTGGCTGTTTCAAATTGCCCCTAGTTGTGAGTGTGAATGGCCCTGCGATCAGACAAGCTGTTCAGGATGTACCCCGCCTTCGCCCAAAGTCATCCGGGATGGGCTCCAGCCCCTACATGACTCTAAGTGGTTCAGAAAATGACATGAATTGTCTGGATTTTTCCCAGGATATATCCATTCTGTAGCCATGTAAGTTTGGGAATTTAAATAAATTGTGTATTTGGGTGAACATTTCCACACAAGATGCTCATGTAAAATTAACAGCTCCTTACTCAAAATTATGAACCAGAACAGTTTATTCAGTTTTATAAATAACATTATACAGGCATTAGTTCATCTAACTTAGCTTTATACCCTGACATTTCTGCAAAAGAAAAACTGGACTGCATACATATCAAACTTATTTACAATTCAACTTCAATAATGACGTCAATAAATGAGAGTATGTCCTATGTACAACATAGGTTCTTCAACATGATAGATCCAGGTCTAATGTCTGATTCAGTGTTGAGGTTGTTGGCCAACAAAACTGCCATGCGGAGCTTCTGAGTTGGCCGAGTCAGAGCATGTGAACACAGATGAGAGAATACTGATCAGTGCGAGCTCAAGATGTGGAGGAGGAAAACAGATAAAGGTTGGAAAATGGCTGAGTGATTGGTGCTTTGAAGAATGCAGACAGTTAACTCCGTTGACCAGACTCAAGCAGATCTTTTGCTTCATTGATCTTTGCCGCCAAATATGGAGAGCCACCTGCAGAAGAAGCATCAATTACCAGTCATGTTTTGATTCGGGGGCTTTTCTTTCCTCTTCCACTCTATGTAATAAGGCAGTTAGAGCTGAAACTTTACACACTATACTCACATGAAGGAGCTGCCTGATCTGGCTCAAAACACTTTGTTTAATCCACACTCGATTGATGACGATATATATACACTATAAACTCAAATGTTTAGGTATAATTTAGCATGTATGCTAAAGGTTGTGATTTTTAAACATCTAGTAAACTGACAGTGATCACATCACATTATTCTAACATCAATTAACAAAAAAAAAAAAAAAAGATCAAGACATCTCATTTTCAGTGACACAACATTAGATTTTTTTTTTTTTTTTTTTGGCTAACTGCACTACAGTGTGGCAGCACTACACATTCTGCAGTTTGTATGCTTACACCTCACAAAGGCAACAGCGAAAAGAAAACCATTCTGAGTAGTGCTGTGGGGAAACACACCTCAATTTCATAAAACACCATCATCACCTTTAGGCACAGTGAGAAATAAGTATACAACAAAACGTATTTTTCTATGAAACATATTTCCAGTGCAGCTATTCACTGAGAGTGATAGGACTCTTTTTCCCCTTAATAGTTTGGATTCTGCTGGTATCATAAGAAAAGAAACAGCCCCATATCATGTTACATCCACCTGTGTACTTTACTGTAGCTATGACATTTTTAGAGACATTTGCAAAGCCAAATATTGCCTTAGAAGTCTGAGCACAAGGTATTCTCACAGCAATCTACAAGCTTCTCCAAGTGTTCTGTAAAGAACTTTAAACAAGTTTCAGCATACTTTATCTTCAGTAAGGAAGTCTTTTGAAATCAAAAATGGAGGACATGGCTGACGAGTGCATGTGCAAAGTGCATCCCGTTTCCGGTTCTTTCCCAAACTCTTTTCATACCGTCCTTAGCTCTTGGGCTGCTGTTTTCATATATACCACATGGGAATATAAGCAAAAAAAGCATACTAAAACAAGATCTTTATGGTTCGTTTCATTTTCCATCGGTTATCCGCATCCAGGTCACAGGGCAACAGGCTCAGGAGGGACCAGACACTCCTCTCCCCTGCCACTTCCCCTAACTCATCCAGAAGGAGTCAGAGGGTCTGGGGTCCGCTATGAGGTCTTCTCCTGGACAGACATTCCTGAAAGCGCATGAGAGGCATCCTAACTAGATTCTCAAACCACCTCTGCTAGATCCTCTTAAAGGCACAGCTCAAAGAGCAGCAGCTCTACTCTGAACCTCTCCCAGGTGTCCGAGCTCCTCACCCTATCTTCAAGGCTGAGCCCTGTCACCCTGTGGAGAAAACTCATTTCGGCACCTTGTATCCGCAATTTCATTCTTTTGGTCACTACCCACAGCTCGTGCCCATAGGTGAGGGTTGGAATGTTTATAGACCGCTAATTGAGAGCCTCACCTTACAGCTCAGATCTCTCTTCTCTAAAAAGGGACTGGTGCAGCGTCTGCATCACTGCATGGAATGTACCAATCCATCTATCCATCTCCCACTCCATTTACCCCTTACATGTGAATAAAACCCCAAGATACTTGAACTTCTCCACTGGGGACAGTAACTCCTCCTGACCTGCAGTGGTTATGCTGCCCGTTTCCAGCTGAGAACTTGGACATGGAAGTGTTTGTTTTCATCCCAGCCACAAATGGATACAAACTGTCCCAGAGTGAGCTGAAGGTCAGTTTTCGAAGACGCCAGTTGAACCACTTCATCCATAAAAAGTAGAGACGGAATACTAAGGCCATCATACCTGAAACCCTCCACCACTCAGCTGTGCCTAGAAATTCTATCAATAAAAATTATGAACAGAACCGGTGACAAAGAGCAGCCCTGGCAGGGTCTAATCCTATCTGGGAACGAGTCTGACTTGCTGCCGGCAATGCAAACCAAACTCTGACACTGAGAGTACAGAGATTGAATAGCCCGTAGCAGATGACCATTCACTCCAAACTCCTGAAGCACCCCCAAAGCACACCTCAAGAGGCATAGTCATAAGCTTTTTCCAGATCCACAAAACATGCGAACTGGTTGTGCAAAGTCCCATGCCCCATCCAGCACCCTCACAAGGGTATAGAGTGGGTCCGTTTTTATGGAAATAACCATACTGTGCTTGCGATACATACTGTGATCAAAACTATTTTCCCAGGTCACTACTTCATTACATGTTCTTGCAATTCTTTTGCAAGGATTGGAATATATTTTTCTGAGTAGACTTATTACAGTAATACCAATTGTCTTGGAAAACTGTACTGGAAATGCTGTGCATTCAACAGAAAAATAGTTAATTTTCATTTAACCTTTTAATCCATTCAGTTTGCATTTATAGCTTTAAATAGGGTGCTGTTCTTTTTTTAAATTCTTTTAAGTTTTGATCATTTAATAATAATATCTGCTGCTAATCAGCTTGTATTTGTCTTGACCCATATCTTCAGAGCTGTGCAGAATGTGATATAGTGACTTCGTCCAGCCTTTAGGCTATTTATCATGGAAAACACACACACACACACACACACACACACACACACACACCTCCTGCTCTCACCAATGAGTGTGTTGGGAGCAGTGGCGGTTATAAATTGGAGAACACGCTGCAGAGTGAGCAGGTATCAGAGAGCAGGGCTGCTAGCGACTGCTAATCTGTCTGTGTGCCAGAGGGGGAGCGGCAAATGCAACACAGCTTGCAGTGACAGACTTAATTACACATGGCTCTTGCTAACACACACACACACACACACACACATACACACACACACATCAGGACAACTTAAATCTTAAACTTCAAGCTCATCTTTAACACCTCAGAGCAAGTTGGTGCCTGTGGGTGAAGATATGACTTTCCAGGTACTTTAATATTTGAAGAGATGTGCTTTTAAAAGACTTCAGTTAATTTAAACACTGTCAGTCATCCAGACCATGCTTTAACATCCACATGGCTTCACTGATAGCCAGCTAATGAAGAAGGCTAATTCAACAAACATTTCATGCCATTACTCTGATTGTGAGAAGCAGTAATCACTGCAGCACTAAGAGCTATTACTGGAAAAGCATATGAACAAATGACATGACTATTGATCCTGACATCATCTGGCTAAAATCTTAATCATGACAAAAATCATGCAAAAGGCTACATGCCATGTGTGCACACTGCAAAATATAGAGAATCCATTCATCTGATCAGTGTAACAGAGTAATTTCCCATTTAAACTGGTCTGCACATCAGGTCAGGAAATTAAGATGAAAGATGGGATGCAATCACTCTTTATGATGATATGTGAAGCCTGATTTGTGTGTCTCGTTCTGTCCCCATCTCATGCCAGGAAATGCAGTGGACACCCAAAATTGGAGATCTGTTCTTTTCTGTGACAGGATTAGATACTCACTTTGCTCGCCTACGCCTTCCGCATAACAAAAAGACATAACTGCTACATGTGTATTTGTGGTAAAGCTTTAATGAGCAATATTTCTCTGCAGAACAGGTCTCTCCCTCTGTGCAGGGTGTCTTCCTCATAGTTAAAGGCCTTATCTTTCAGCCACAGATAGACATCACAAAGCACATTGCTTATTTCACACACTGTAACAGTGGCTTGAAAGAGTAGAGGGGCGCTGCACTGGCAGGCAGGCAGGCACATGCGCGCGCGCACACACACACACACACACACACACACACACACACACAGCTCAGGTCTGTGAAAAATGCAGGTGGTGGAAGAAAAAGCTAGACGTGAGGGGAGCCATTAACCTTGCAGAAGGAAACAAATCACTGGCCAGCTTTTTAAAAATTGCTGCTCTTTGCAGCTGATTGGGTTAGACAAGTCTAAAAGACCAGAAAATAATTCAGGGCATGAGTAAATTTCTTGGGTAGAGGCCATACAATGTAATACACATCCATATCTGCACAATCTTTTTTATAGCACATAAATGTCAGGAATAATAACACAATTAACCTTCTGTTTGTGCTGCTGAATAAAAACAATAGATACAATACAGAAGAAAGATTGGTTGAAAGAAAAAGTTAACTGTTTTTGATACAGTCTTGCAGAATAAAAGCCACTGACCTTTATCTGGGTGATTTAGGACCATGATCCTCCTATGTGCTTCTCGCACCTTTGCCTTGGTGCTTGTTGGACTGTGCAAAGGGAAACATGCAAGATATCATCATTGGTAAATGACAGAACACCTCCATCTAGTGGCCATCTAGCAAATACAACCCACTCAATTACTCTTCCCGCACTTGGATCTTATGGACGACCTGGATGCTATAAATCATCAGCCTGTTCAAAATGGCTTCTGCAAAGAAAAGCTGTCTAAAGGTCTCACAGCTCCAACGAAGTTAAGGCCGTGTCAAATACCTTCCCTGGCTAGACTGAACTTAGGGAATAAGTCCTCACTGATGACCAGTTTACAAAAATATCTCATTAGTTCTGATGATCAGTTCAAACCAGAGAGAGGATATTAGAGAGTCCTCTAAAACATGTCTGCTCAAAAAGAGCTGTGGTCATTTACATATACAAGGACCATGCCATCAGTCCAGAATGTCTAAGTTTGACTCCTCAGTATCAAAGTTCATGAACTGAGGGCACACATTGTCTATAACATTCCAGATGGCTTTATAAGGCCACACAGATGGGAGTGTAAATCAGTCCAATGACTTATTCTCACCCTTTTTAACAGAGTCTATTTTTCTAGATGATACAGAGAAAGACAAACTGACGCAGCCATTCATAGAGCAAAAAACAGCTGTAGTGTGAAAAATGTCGGTTTCAAGAATAGCAGACCAAGATACAGATTGGCAGGAAACACAAAAAAAATAACCGTTCTATAGAACGTCGAAAACCCTCAGCCAGGACGCCTGAAGTGCAGGACAAATGTTCAAGGTCACTGTGCCAAGGTCAAAGGTCACATGAAAATTAGCTACTCCAAGCACAGGTTTAGGTCATAGGGAGTGCCTATGCAAAGTTTCAGAAAGCTATCGTGCATATGAGCAGATCAATGGCCCAGACAAACCTTATATTTTCAAGGTCACTGTGTCAGGGTCAAAGATCACATATGCAAATTATCTACCCCAAGACAAGGTTTAGGTCATATGGAGTGCCTATGCAAAATTTCAGAAAGCTGGCATGTGCATGAACCGAGCAATGGCCGGGACAAACTTTATATGTTCAAGGTCACTGTGCCAAGGTCAAAGGTCACATATTCAAAGGTCACATATGCAAATTAGCTACTCCAAGCACTGGTTTAGGTCATAGGGAGTGCCTATGCAAAATTTCAGAAAGTTCTCATGCATATGAGCCGAGCAATGGCCAGGACAAACTTTATATGTTCAAGGTCACTGTGCGAAGGTCAAAGGTCACATTTGCAAATTAGCTACCCCACGCACAGGTTTAGGTCATAGGGAGTGCCTACAAAAAATTTCAGAAAGCTGGCATGTGCATGAGCTGAGCAATGGCCTTGACATTATTGTCACACCGCCCGCCCGGCCGCCAAGCCAAAGACAATACCCATGCAGCCATAACTAGCTGATGTTTAAAAAGAAAACATTGGAATTTTTTAAGTGACTATGTTTTCTCTCAATCACTATAAACAGCATGTTCCTCTTACTGAATAGACACACTGAGGAAGTAGTGTCTCTTATTACGAGAGTGACTTTATGTTACAAGACTCATCAAGTTCTATACTTGCTAATAGTAGCTACAGGTGTGTGGCTATTTTCACAGCTTGCATAAATAAAGTGGCCCCAATTCTGTCTTAAGCAAATGAAGCATGTTGGGTTTGCACCCTTGAAGGGAAATTAAAACACAAATTTAATAAAAGCTTGCATACATCGTATACATCTTGCACATCAAAATACCCTATTGTTATTACAATCTTCTTTGTGAAGAAAAAAAGTTATAAATTGCACACAGGGGGCGACATCGTAATTTAAAAAGTCTCACCTGATTCACATATATGCCAATAATTTGTAAATGAATGAACGGCTGGACATAGCATTCATTCCTGCAAAAAAGCGGTCACTTGTCTGATGTATGTAAACGTAAGCTTGTATTATGTGTAGAAGTGCCTAGCTTTATCTCATTTAGAAGTTCACTAGTTTATATTTGACTTGTTAATTTAATACCTGTATACTGTTATTTTTGCCATTACCTTGCCCTCTATGAACTGACGAATTCACATACTCTTCTCACAGTTTCAGGCACTCGCAAAAGAGTTAAACAGACTCCACATGGAGGCCTTTTCAAACAGGCTAATGCAAACTACTGAATGGATTTTAGCAGATTACCACTTTCAAAATGTAAGTAAAAACATGCATATGTTGAAGATGAAAGATGATGAAGACATGCATATGTTCATGTGTAACAGGAGAGATTGGAAGACTTGTCTTTTATTTCACTTTAACAAAACATAATTGTAGCAGGTTTCCATTTTCTGTACAAAGCAGCCTGTGTTGCATCTGTCATCTATATTTTTTATGTATGTGTGTTTAAAGTGTACCTGTATTGGTCATCCTTAAAGCACAATTTCTGCATATGTAATATGTTTAGGTGATGCAGATGCTTATATTTAACATAAATGACTAATGTCTTCTTTCCCGTCTCTTGTGAAGACAGTGAGACAATACATTTTAATGTCTCTGAGGTTAAGAATGCTGTAAGAAATGAGTGTGACGGTAGGTCCAAAATGGCTTATGCAGCCAGCGTTTTGACAACTCTGCTTTCCTGTCATCCGTTGGTTTAGGAACAAAAAGAAATGTGTTCCGCGATTTCTGCGCTTGTTTGTGCAGCTCAGCACTGGTCGATAATGTGTTATGCTACATAGGTCAGTGACGCAGCCCAGCCAATCTAACGAGTTCGTGTCACTATCAGGCCAGAACAGAGTATGCCGAGAGTCGTAATACTCGCACGCTCTTTGAAAGCGGGCAAGGACTGATGTTGCCGGAAGTAACTGCTGATGTTATAGGTGATTGTTTTAAATAGATAGTAACACTAATTCAGGTGAATGCAGGGTGTGGTTGCACTGTAGTAGCCCAAAACCATAGTTTACTGAAGCACTGCTTCTTTAATAGATGCTCTCATTAAACCCATGTGTGAATTATTCAATTAAGCCAACAAACTTGATTTCATGGTATATAATGGTTACGTAAAATAAAGGAACATAACCAAGCAATACTTTCTATTGTGCGGTGGCTTCAAAGGGCAACTGTATAAAGAAAAACATGAAGTGTGCAGCAACAATATGATGCAAAGTCCACCACAGACAGTGTAATAGAACAAGGGTGAGTCACAGCTAGTGTGAAACTCTGACGACACTTCATCACTCCTCCTGTAACTAGAGAAATTTCGGGTGGTCCTTCACTGAGCAGATTACAAAGCTAAAGACAAGACTGTGGTTTACAGCCGTCACCCCCGCTAGGATCAAAGTTAAGACATGAAACCAAAAAGATAGCCTTTGAATAGGACCACATGCCCTGCTGGGAAGAATAGTGATTCAGCAGGTTTACATGTTGCAAAAGAAACAGTCTTTGTTCATAAACACCAGTGCACAAAGGAAGCATTAGAATAAAGAACTAAAGTGAGAGGAGGCTGTGAAGAACACACAGGAATCAGATTCTTACCTGATCCCTAGAATGAGACTGGCTTCCCGCTTAGTCATCTTCTGTTCAAATCCACCTTTGTAATAGCCCGAGAATGCCTGGTAAAATATATCAAAAGATACAATGCTAAGAGAGAAAGAGAGTTCGTATAGAATAATACTAAAACAGATGACAACACTCAGTTCTAAGATCATAATCCTTATTAATGTTTAGAGCTCTAAACAAAATATTTAGCACTAAAGTCAGTTTATATACACCAAGGATAAAGTTATTTAAACTAATTTTAACAACTTCACAACATTAATATTAACAAACTATAATTTGGCAAGATAGTTAGGACATCCATTTTGTGCATGACAAGACATTTTTTCCAACCACTCTTTTCAGACAGATTTCACCTGCAATTGACATCACAATTCCAGTGGGTCAGAATTTAACGAACACTAAATTAACAGAGTCTTTAAACCAATTGGGAAACTCCAGAAAATTCTGCCAAGCAAGCATCCCCAGGCATCTAGACAATTAGCTACGTATAGATTAATTGGTTCACTGCAGTCAGTTAGAGGTGTAACTGTACATTTTCAGGACTACCTTTAAACCCAGTGCCTCTTTGCTTGACATTATGGGAAAATCAAAAGAAATCAATAAGTCTGATTTAGCCTTCGGAGCAATTTCCAAATAACTAAAGGTACTTCTCTACAAACAATTGTACACTAATATAAACACTAGAACTAAGAAGCAACCATACAATTTAGGAAGGAAATGCATTCTCTCTCCTAGAGATGAACATATTTTGGCACAAAAAGTGCAGGACCTTGTGAAAATGCTGGAGAAATGGTTAGACAAGTATCTATATCCAGAGTAAAACGAGTTATATATAGACATAAACTGAAAGGCTACTCAGCAAGGCACAAGTCATTGCTCCAAAACTGCCATAAAAAGCCAGACTACAGTTTACAAGTGCACATGGGGACAAAGCTTGGACTTGCTGGAGAAATGATGTGTGGTCTGATGAAAAAACATTTGTCACATAACAACCATTGTTAAGTCTGGATGAAAAGAGGGTGAGGATTACAAACATGAAAACATTACAAGCAGCATCTCAACAGTGAAATATGGATGCGGCAACATCATGTTGTGGAAGTGCTTTACTAGAGCAGGGACTGGTGCACTTAAAAAAAATAAATAAATAAAAATAAAAGGATGGGATCGTGAAAAAGAAATATTTAGTGAATATACTGAAGCAACATCTCAAGATATTAGCCAGAAAGTTAAAGTTCACTTTAACAAAAGGTCTCAGTTTGCATATCGACAAACAAAAAAGTGACATGCGATGCACAAACTGAGAACTTCTCAATTTTATACAGATAATGTATGACTTTGTAAAGTAACAATTAAATTACCGCCTCAACATTAGGTTAACTGTAATTCACAACTTTATTTCCTAGCTGCGATTCATGCCAATGCACAGTTTGAGGTGTATAAAGTAAAGAGAAAATTATAAACACCATTTTATCAAGTGTGCATAATTCTGATTTTGAGGCAAAGTAATTCTTGAAAGTCGCGTGCTAGTGAAAGCTTAGGGATGATCACAACACATTATGAAATGTTATTCAACGAGTACCCTGCAAACTGCATTTTTCTACCAGAGAGGGCAAAATGTACATTTTAATTACAGCATGCATTCATCATGTAATTGTTCTGATAAACCTATGTAATGTCACAACTTTTATTTCAGTCCAGAGTTGTATTATCTTTTTAAAGATATCTTGTGCTGAGGATGGGAGAGTCAAAACCACTGCATTGTCTTTCGAGCACATCCCAAAGATTCTCCATGGGGTTACAATGGGGACTCTGTGATGGCCTAACCATGAGTTAAAATAACTCCTAATGCTCCCTGAACCCCTTTTCCTCAATTAGAGATAGAGAAATCCTGGAATTTTCGTCTTGGAATTTGCTGACAAAGTCGTATGATGGAAATGCTTGGTCATTAATCATATTCTGGTGGTCAGCTGACCTCATTTTATTACCGCATAGTGAACCTAAACCTGAGAGATTGATGCCTCCAAAGGCTTGTACAGTATGGACTATGTATGCATGATTGGTATATCACTTGATGTGCTTTTTTTCTTACCCTGACATGCCCGTCACTATGGAACAGGGTAAATTTGGAATTATTAGGTCACATGACCTTATCACTAAACCAGACTCCAATCTTTATCCATGGTGAAATGAAAACGTTTTTAACAATTATTCTCACTACCAAGTAGTTTTCTTATGGCCACACAGCAATTTAGTCACAATCCTGTAAGCTCTAGTTGTACTATATGTGGAAATGCTCTAACTTTCACTATTAAACACAAATGTGATTTTTCTGATCAGTCATTCAAGATTGTTTCTGACCACATTTTTTCAGCTTAGATGATGGTACAGCGCTATCCTTGCAGGTTTAAATAATGTGCTGTACAGTTCTTAACATTAATAATTTCAGAAATCTCCTTAGTTGTTTTATTTACTTGAAGCTTAATTTGGCCCTTTTTAAATGCAGTGACCTCTTTTTTTATGACCACGAGATACGTCTTCAGTCATGGTTGTTTAAGAAATAAGAAGGTACTCACTGCATCAATTAAAGTTAAATAATGTTGGCAAGTGACACATATTAATCCCTTCTGTAAGTACACACTCAAAGGCTCTTGCCTACTTGCTTATTTAAATCCAGGTGGTGACTTCTTTTTGGCAGGACAATGTACTTACATTCAACAACTTCGATTGAATTTAGAGCGGTTATCCACTGACTGCCGCAATTATGACATACATGTATATAATGGCTAATCTTACAGTGGTGGATTGTGGGTCAAATGAGGTTTGCAAGCATGCCACAACCTCACAGCACTGAGGAAAATCAATATGAACTCAAGTCTGAGGTGAAACTGCAACTCCACCAGAGTGAAACCCCACAAGCGGAAGGTTAACAGACCAAATTTAACATAGAAAATTTTAAAACCATTTAACAATTCATGGCTCCTTAAAACTGATTGTGAAACTGTAAGTATCCCCCCCAAAAAAAATAAAATAAAAAGGACTTGACACAAAAGTTAACAAAATGTTTTTCATTACTTACTGTAGAAGGAAACTTTTTGGCAGTTTCTGTAATAACTTGGCCTAAAGGTTTCCATAAGTGGAATGCATATCGACCTAAAAATGAATGCAAATAAAGAGATTAACAGTTTAAATGTGCTCCATCTATATGACAAATTGAGGCATTAGAATAGCTGGCATGTAGGCAAAGCCAAATAGAAAACCACATTTAGACAGGTTTAATACATGGAAAAGTCTCCCTAAAGTTTACCCTCTAAATTTTATGGTCACATTGCTGGCTTTCATTAGTGTTTCTCTCCTGAAACAAATCGGCACCCAAATAAGTGTCAGCATAGGAAGCTCCCTTTGAGATCATGATGGATGATGGGAAGGTAAATATGTAGACAAGTTGATGGATAAATGTGCTTAAAATGCACCTATATATATATATATATATGT
>JBCNYH010000012.1:35979277-35997662 GCA_039654325.1 Tandanus tandanus
AGAGAAGAGTTTAGATGCATTTTTCCCTTGACCCTTGGTAGAAGGAGGGACCAGTCTTGCAGTGCTAGAGGATCTGAGAGAATGCGGTGCTGTGTGGGGTGTTATAAGTGCTTTGAGGTAGGAGGGTGCAGGTCCATGTTCTTTTTGAAAAGCCATTTGAAAGCAAATTCTTTCAGTGTCCCTTTTTACCTAACAAATTGCATTTTTTACATGTTTATTGTATAAAGTATATGCTGGAACACAAGCATTTGTGGAAAACAGTACAGATCCATCGCAGGCACCTACCTTATGAGTTATTCACCTGGAAGTGAATTCACTGTCCTGCAAATCAAGTGTCACACAAGATAATATTCATTCCCTCACTCACTCACTCATTAATTCATTCATTCTCAGTAAATGCTTTTTCCTGGTTCATTTCCTTATAAAATAGTACAAAAAATATGGTTATTCGTTCATCCATTCATTTGCCAAGATGTTTAACCCTGCAAGGCCATTTGTATAAAATTCCAAATTAATGTTCTTGGGGAAATTATTTTATGATGATGATGATGATGATGATGATGATGATTATTACCACTACTACTACTACTATGTAAGTTAACCACAGATGACACTGTAAGAGGACACGCCTTACAGAGACCTGTGAACTTCTCGATCAGCTGATTTAGTAGCAGTTAAAGAAGGACTATCTCAGAAGACTATTTTAGTATCTGTTTTAGACATAACCCTGAATCACACCAAATAATGAATCCTAACAGGAGAGATGACACAGGGACGGAACCAAACACTGGACGAAACCCAGGAGAGGGTGAAGCGCAAATGGACCCAAATCAGGATCCCTCCACTAATCAAAACACCCAACTTCAACATTCTCGGGATCCGACACAGTAAGTCATTGCTAGATAAATTAAAATAAGAAAAAATATTTTTTTTTTACCTCACTAAGCGTTAATAGTATAAAACTTGTTATATGTTATATAAGGCGCGTTATAATGAACTGTAGGCTACAGCAGGCTGATCCCGGACCTGCTACATTAAGTTTAATAGATATTTGTCAGATTAAACTGCTGCCTATAGCCTAATAGTTAGCTATATAACTTGTCTTCATAAATGCGGCAAAATAAAGCTTTTTAAACTCGTGTATTTCTTGTATTTTCCTCTAAATTACTACCGGCTTAAGTTTCTGTTTCGTTTCTGATTTTGAACGCGTTGAAACCTGAAAACAAATTCCGCGCATGCGCAGACGAGTGAAGTGCGCCAGCCTGACTGGAACACTTTCCCTGCTCTGTTTTATCCGAATGAACTCAGCAGATGGCTATAGATAGGCTGGCTGATCTAAACTAGTCAAACGTGTTAGTCATTAAAACGAGCGAGAGCCTGATAAGTACAGTTAAGATCATTTATTTACAGCTTTCAGGTTGAATTATTTCAATTATAGATCTAAAATAATTAGTTAAATTATAGATCTTGGAGATTTTTGTTCCCAGCTATGAATATCTTCAAGAATTAATTTTTTAAAATGCATATAATAACATCACATTCACTAGTGTGTTAATAAAAAAAAAACTGGTGGTGAAAAATCATTTACTCTATATAGCCTACATACAGTCCCCTTTTTGACTGTAGTTGGCAGTTCCGCCTCACAGCAAGAGGGGCCTGGGTTCGAGTCCCGGGCTTGGTGAGGGCGTTTCTGTGTGGAGTTTGCATGTTCTCTCTCTCTGCTTGTGTGGTTTTCCTCTGGGTACTCTTGTTTCCTCACACAGTCCAAAACCATGCATGTTAGGCTAATTGGCTGTTCCAAATATCCCCCAGGTGTGAACGTGAATGGTTGTATGTGTGTTGGCCCTGTGATGGACTGGTGAGCAGTTTAGGGGGTACCCCACCCTACCAGAAACGCCTGAGCCCAGGAATCAAACCCAGGCCTTTTTGCTTTGAGGCGGATGTTCTAACCACTGCACCACCATGCCACCATTATTTAAATATATTGCAAATAAATATATAGCAAATGGTTACAAATCTCTCAAATTCCAGCCAACCATTGTGAGAACCATCATCTTCAAATGGAGAAAACATGGAACAGTGGTAAGTGTGCCCATGAGTGGCCAGCATAATAGCAAAAAGAAGTCACAAAAGAAATCAGAAGAACATCTAAGGACCTGCAGGCCTCTCACGGCTCAGTTAATATCAGTGTTCATGATTCCATCATTAGAAAGACAGTGAGGGAAAATGGTATCCAAGAGTGGCAAGATGAAAAGCACTGCCCCAGACCACCTTGCTTACCCTCAGACCTTTCAGGAAAATGTTCTATGGATTGATGAGTCCAAAGTGGAACATTTTGTAAGACATGGTTCCCATTATTTCTGATGTAAAGCTAATCTGCATTTCCACAATAAAAATTAATGCTTTGGAAAAACATGGTTGGGTGATGTATGGGGATGCTTTGGTACTTCAGAGAATGGGCAGTTTGCAGTAGTCTGTTCAGTGCAGTAGTTCAGCAATTCAGTTCTCTATGAAAGGACTATTTCCAGATCTTAACCTCAAGTTCTGCTGGACAACCATCCAAAGCATAAGAGCAAGTCTACCTCTGAGTGGCTAAAGAAATTTCAGTTGAGACTTTGCAGTGACCTAGTCAAAGTCATGATCTGAGTTCATCGAAGTGTTGTGATGAACTACCTGAAAAAGGCAGTTCATAATCAAAAACCCTGAATTAAAACAATTTTGTGAAAAAAGAGTGGGCCAACATTTCTCCACAGTGATGTTTAAGACTGACCTCTTGTTACTGGAAATATTTGATTGCAGTTGTTGCTGCTGAAGGTGACACAGCCAAGTATTAAGTATAGGGCCAGTTAAGTTTTCACATGAGTAATGCAGGTTTTCACAGTAGATTTGTCTTTCACTCATTTGGTTTAAAATGTTGTAAAATTTGTTTAGAGGTCAGAAAGAATTAAGTGTTATGAATGATGTAAAAGACACGATATCAGAAAGATAGATTTGTTTTCAGAAACTAAGATTTGATAATTAATGAGTTAAATCATATGAATTGGCGAGGACGTTTCCATGTGGAGTTTGTTTATTCTCCATGTACTTATGTGGGTTTCCACTGGTCACACTGTTTTCCTCCCACAGTCCCAAGATGCTGTTCCAAATTGACCCAAGGTGTGAATGTGAGTGTGAATGGTTGTGGGTTGGCCCTGTGATGGACTATCTAGGTGTTAAGGGTGTACCCCGCCTTCACCCAGAGATAGGCTCCAGCCTCCCTGTGACCCAAGTAGAAGTAAGTGGTTCAGCACATGAATGAATGAAGGAATCATATAAATAGACACTTCAATAAACTACAACAGTTTCTATAAGATTTTGTTAGACATGTTTCCCAGTCTCCCTTGGTGTTGAATTGTGTCACACTCAGAGATTCTGAAGTAGTGAGTGGCATAAGAATGGCCTGTTCATAAAGTGTTTTGATAAATATGATGAACAATAACATATTTGAACACAACAAGTGCTGTTATAAAATTCCAAGTTCGACCATATTAATTTTTATGAATGACATGCACAATCTGATATATTGAATTAGGAGTGTTGAGCCACAGACGTAGAGAATAAGGGTCGAATAAGAATAAGAAGATGGGAAACTTCTTTACTTCATTACTGACCATGCAGTGTATGTCAATCAGCATTGGGTGGATATATTTAGTATCATATTTACTGTATATAAAAAATGATGGGCATAATGGTAATGAGAGGGCATGATGGCTTAGTGATTAATGCTGTCACGTCACAACAAGAAGGTTTGGGGCTTAAATCCTGACCAAGGGCCTTTTTGTGTGCAATTGGCATGTTCTCCCCATGGTTGCATGAGTTTTCTCCAGATACTTCAGTTTCCTTCTACAGTTTCAAAGGCATGTACATTAGAGCTACTACATTAGTGTGAATGAGAATATGAATGGTTGTTGGTCTCTGTGTTAGCCCTGCAATAGACTGGCAACCTGTTTAATGTGTATCCCACCTCTCAGCTAAAGTTATTTGGGATTGGCTTCAGTTTCCCCTGGGAGCCTGATGGATAAGCAGTATACATAACAGAATAATGAATGGATGGGTGGATGGGTGGATGGGTGGATGGTGGTAATGGTTTTGAAGTAGCTCATGTGCAAACATATTTTTTTTAAAAACACTTCTAGAAGGGATGTTTTATGGGAATGGGGAGAGATGGGGATTATGTTTGAAATATCAACCACATGTTATTTATCAGGGTATGACAGCTGCTTACAGTAACACTAAGTTCTACATTAGACACTGTACAGAAGCAAAGCAATGATCATGCATTATAAATAAGGATTCGGAAAACCAGCAGTGATGTGGACGTGTTCTTTAAAGGATGCTTAATATTGTGTGTTCCTTTTTCCCGTCAGTGTCTTTCTGGACAGACACATTTTGGTCATAGCTCCTATGGTGGCTTTTTAAGGGAAGTTCCAGATGATAATTTGTGGGAATGTTTTTGGACTTTGTTTACCATAAGATTACTCATGCCCCACCTTTGTTTGGGACATTCTTTGCAAATGAATCAGAGGAGTTTGTTAAGTTCAAGGCATGGATTGAGTTGGTGAGTAAAAGATACCTGCTGTAACTAATTATGTTTATGCTCACTCAGCTCAGATGGATACACCATGATCCCAGCAAATGAATCAAGAAGGAGCAAAATGCTGAGGAGTAAGTCATGATGGGTTACTGTTTTTTCCATTCCCTTGTTTTCCACACATTTTCTCTCCTTATTTGTTGCTTGCAGGTGTCATTTCTATATTCACATGTTTTGAAGAAATGAGTACAGAACAACACATTTATTCAACAAATAATATAAAAACGATGTATTGGTTTGTTTAGTGCTCACGGCCAGATACAAGTACATTTCCTCCCACAGTCCAAAAATATGCACATTAGGTTAATTGCCTGTTCCAAATTGCCCCTAGGTGTGTGTGTGTGTGTGTGTGTGTGAGTGTGTGTGGGTGGGTGCTGGCCTTGGGATAGACTGGCAAACTGCCCAGGGTGTATCCCCCTTTACCCCGAGTCGGCTGAGATAGGCTCCAGCCTTCCTCGACCCTAATAAGATGAAGCGGTTCGGCAAATAAATGAACTGAATGAATAAATATTGAGAACAGATTTCATTCTAAACATATTTTCAAATCTGGTATTTAAACAGCAATTGTAAATGTTATTAAGCATTTTATGGGATACTGCAAACATTACACAAAATCATATAATGATATAATGATTCATTATGTGCAATACTACATTTAAATACTTTTTCATTTATTAGACACTGTTTCACAAACATATCCAGTATTTATGATTTAAGGAGGTGAAGAACGAAGCAGCTTGTATCTTTTTTCCTGCAGTGTCACAGAAAGAACATGATGATTGGCAGAGATGGAAGGAGGAACATCGGCCTGGCCCCATTCAGCTGGCCCCAGAGAAGCTTGGTAATTGGGATAAGTATGACAAATAAGCTCTGGACACTTACTACAAACACGAAAATTAAAATATAAAGCACTGTTACTCTTTTCTGTGTAATAGGTGGGAATATATCATTGTCAGAGGTACGACAGAAACAGCAGGTCACAGCCCACCAGTCTAAACTCCAGAAAAAGGTGCTGACTTTCTGTTTAGAATTTAAAAGTAATTCTGCAGAGACCAAGAATGTTTAGGTGCATTGTACATTGTATGGTTATGTTTTGGGGTTTTCAATAGCTCAAACAAGAGGAAATGGACCGACTCAGGAGACAAAAGGAAGAAGAAGAGAATCAGCAGAAGAAGGACATTCAGAGAGAGAAGGTGTGACAGGACGATAAATTGACACTTTCTATCAGATAAATATTTAATTCATAGATCACTGTGTAGGTTTGCAACACTGAAGTCACTAAAGTTGGTGCACTGATTAAATTTTACATTGTTGTAGTGCCGTTTTCAAACTCTAGAGGTCACTGCTGAGAGCCGTTGTATTTGTATCACTGAATGCACTGCAATTAAATTAACCTATAGACTTGTTTTTTTAAAGAAACTAGGATTTGCTATATAATGAGTTTAAGCATATGAGTATACATTACAATAAACTACAACCCATTAAATAACGTTTATTACCAATGAAGTTTTATTTAAGTTTATTAACATGACAATTTGTTTCTCTATGGTATTCAGGTTGAATCTAATTATTTTTTATCCATTCAATTTATGTATATTCTGAATCATCTTCAAAGTTCAGAATAATACAGACAATATGGTTACACAACATTATATGTAGAAATTGCTTTGCAGGCCAACAGACTGGAAATAAAGGAAAAGGAGGAGCATGAACGGAGAAAGAAGCTGTACCAACATGAACTTCTGATGTATGTTCACATATTTTCATTCAGTGTTGTCACATCCCCATGGAGTTAAAAATGCAGTGTTCAGTCATTAGGAGGAAACTGGTTGTTGTTACTCTGCTGGATCAAATCCAAAAATAACACAGTTTCAAAGAACTACAGCATTTTTTCTGTTACCATCTACTCCAGTAGACACAGTAGCATTAAGCAGGAGGAGCAGCATGAGGTTCAGTCTGTTTGAGCAGTGAGACGATTAAACCAACAAAGGAAGAAGTCCACATCATCAATTGTGCCCAAAATCATAAATTATTCATGGTCATAGGAATGCCCCAAACTGGCAAAATAAACCATCGCAGTTAGCAAATGGCAATGTATTCACTTTAATCCAGAGAGAGTATGTGTGACGTTATTATTCTTTGAATTCTTCAATCATTTTTGTTAGGTTAGACACACTGTTATTGAATTTGTTTTAAAATTGAATCCATTAATCAACAAATATTCAAAAGTCTGGTGGTAGACCTATTAACATTAAATGTTGTGTCTTTTTGGTCTGCAGGAAAAGAGAAGCGCATCTTCAAAAGCTAGAGAGGTCCAGCTCAGTTCCCATTGCAGCGAGCAGCTCCACACCCACGTCATCTTGGGTAAGATGACAGCCAAAGAATGCACTGTGTGTTCCATAGGCTTGGGTTCAAATCTTTGCTGCATAGCTGTGGCCCTGAGGTTACAGCCCAAGGCACTAGGGTGATTCACACCAATTGATCTGACTTTGATGCATGTTTTTAGAATAAACAAGCCCCTTTTGAGGGCATTCATCAGCATGGTGCATTTATCTGCAGAGAAGAACAGTCCGCCAAAAGGCTTCACGTCCTCTCTGAATTATTTCCTCAATACCCACACACTAGAGAGGGCTATCTGAGTCCGTCATTGAATTTCCTCCAAATATAAATACAGACTTTCTCTTCATGGCCAGCCAGTGTGAGGACACAAGTGCTGCTTCTGCACAATGATATGAACAGAGTTTAAGGGACTTCCCAGAGTTCACAGAATGCAGAAGGATGTGTGAGAGTGCAGGAAAAGGGCAGACTGGTGTGGTACAACCTGCATTGTTCTAGTGAAAGTACCTGGACTACAGCCAGTGTCTCAGTCGATGACATAAGCTGTCTAGGACAATGTAACTGGGGCTATCATTACAACATCGTCACTGCCTTAGTGTCATTTCATCTGCGGATAATGGCTTCTTAAAGGGAAGTAAGAAGCATAGCTTGTTTGTAATATCTGCAAGACAAGAATTTATTTTGGTTGTTTTATATGTCTTCTATAATTCATGACTCCAAAAAGAGTCACCGCTTTCAAAATATTCACATTTTACTTTGCAACCTGAAAGGAAGATTCGTACACAAAAATATTCTCCATTGCACCCCAAGCTAATTAGCTTCCACCTGTAATCATTTTGACTAGTTCAGCATCAAAACAGTTATTCCTAGTGTAACTGAAAACATACAATCAACTATGGGTGGCAAGGAACTGTCAAAAGATCTCAGGAACACAGTTGTGAACAGAAATTAACACAATCCAAATTAAAACCCATAATCAAGAAATGTTTTTAAAATGTTATGGCAAAATAGTACCCTTTCCAGATCAGTTAGTCCCTCCAAACTGGATGGAAGAGTGAGGAGGAAACTGGTCAGAGAGACTACCAAGAGGCCTATGGCAGATTTTAAGCAAATCTTTGGCAAAAGCAAATGCAGCTAACCATACAAAGAACACTATACCTACACCCACTGCATATTTTATTCACTAAAACTGGTATTCATGCAGTATTTTCATCAGTAACTCATATTTTCCAGTGATTGGCTAAGAAGATGTTGCTCCTCTGATAAATCTCACTTCTTACTACTCCTAGCCACTGTTACCCTTAGTTTGCTCGCTTAGGTAAGCAGACAAGGCACAGCTGGTAAGGGATTGTGTGTATTTATAAATGTGCTCTAAAAATAAAATTCTTTATAGTAAAATAGTATTCTGCCTCAGTCTGTGCCTCAGCAGGCTAGGGATGATTCTGCAGACAGGAGACTGAGACATGAGAAGCGTGGGGCCAGTTTTACTGTATGAACCACTTAAATGTGGCATCTGACAACAGTGAAGGTCCTGTGGTGAGGGGGAAAAAGGTTTTGTGTGGCCAACTGTATTGTTGTGCAAGCGTTTCTTCTTTGGACATCCAGTTCTTTCTCTATGGAGGAACATCCTGCCAATGGACATATTAAAACATCAAGGGTTAGTTCTGTGCAGCCATACAGCATAACTAACTCTGGTCTGGCCTCCTCAGTTTTCTAGAAGAGGAGGCTTTTTTTGAGAGTGCTACATGGGATATTGATTCAAGTTTCTGGAAGCCCTCCAAAAAAAGTAATGGAATGCTCCAACCTAAATGTCATAAACCAGCTGATCAAAGTGTTTGTGGAAAGACGCCTTCTTGATGTGGTTTTGTGGCCACTGAGAAGACAAGACAGATTAATCTCCTCCATATCCTCTGTTTGCAGATATGATCATTTGAGTTGACTTCCCAGGGTCCCAGGCCCAGGTTGTCCCACCTATTCTTCTTGCTCTCAAGCCATTCCAAACAGAGCAAGTCATACCCTAGTGTCCCTGGACTATCTGACCAAACACACAAAGGATCTCTTCATCTTTTAAGATCTCTTGCCTCACCCCTCCTCATAGCACCTCATTGTTTTGGAAATCCCACCATTATATCACAAAATAATATCTAAAACTTGCTTTTCAGGGCTCATCAGTGTGATTGTATCACCTACAGTGGCCTGATTCATTCTGAAGCATTTCTTTACAGGATCGAGGGCATGAATACAGGGTGGCAAGGAAGGCTGAAGAACAAGCAGCACTGCAGCAGAAGAAAGATGAGCAAAGGAGGAAGGTACCAGAGTCAAAGTAAAATAAAACATCGTTTGCACAAATATTTCATTGCTGTTTCATTTTGGGGCAACACAGTGACGTAGTGGTTAACACGTCCGCCTCACAGCAAGAAGGTTCTTGGTTTGAGTCCCAGGCTCAGGCATTTCTGTGTGGAGTTTGTATGTTCTCCCCATGCTTGCGTGGGTTTCCTCCAGGTAGTCCAGTTTCCGTGCACAAGTCGTGCACATTAGGTTAATTGGCTGTTGAAAATTGCCCATAGAGGTGAGTGTAAGTGTGAATGCTTGAGTGTGTGTTGGCCTGGCAAACATCTGGAAAGCCGTTCAGGGTGTACCCCGCATTCACCCAGTGTCAGCTGAGATAGGCTCCGGTTTCCTCCCACAGTGCAAAAATATTCGCATTAGGCCAACTGTATATTATAAAATTGCCCCTAGATGTGAATGTGAGTGTAAATGGTTCTGTGTTTCTGTTGCCCAGCAATGGTCTGGTGAGCTGTTCAGAGTGTACCCTCCTGGCGATGACAAGAAAGGGCTTGTTTCAGCCTCTCTGTGACCCTAATTTCAGAAAATGAAACGCCAAATTAAATTAAATATTTTGTGTCAATTCTAGAGACTGTGTGAAAAGCTCAGGAGATCAGAAGTCTCTGAAATATTCAGACAACCACATGCATATGCAAGTTCATGTCAGCTAATTATCAAACTTTTACTAATGTTATACAATACTATACTTGCTACTCGGATAAACTTACTAATTTGACATTGAGGATCTACTGCACTGATGAGTGTCGAGGACTTATGTTGTAAAGTGTATTAGGACAGTCAACTATCAGAATGCATGAAAATAAACCATCTTAATGACATGCACGCATGGTACCACTGACGCAGTCAGTCCCATATTATAAAGCATTTAAGCATAATGATAAAATGGATGGAATAGTAAAGTTGTACTGTAGTATTTCTCTGTTTTGTATTCAGTGAAAATAATCAAGAGCAGAAAATAATTGAATGACTAATAGGTATTGATAGTCTGTTATGAAGCTGCTGTGACTATATAAGTAAGTGAAAAACAACTGCAGTCTCATGCAACTTACTCCAAGAAACTAGACGAGCCATTACTATCATGGATTAAGATTCCATTAATTTGTAATTTCCAGAGTCAAATTGTGGAAGAAAAACATAAACAAGAAGAGGAGGACAGGAAGGGGCAAATGGAAAATGAACGGCTGCGGTGAGAACACCTAATTCTAAAAGAACTTTACAAACCCATGAATGTCACGGTTAATCAGCTAGCCAAGGAAATATGAATGTCTTCAAAATAACTCTCTGATGTATGGGTCAGTCTGGAAGGATGTTATGAGGTGGTGATATATTTCCTTCAGGGTGAACTCGGCCTTCCTAGACAGACTGGAGGCGAGAGGATCAGGTAGAACGTCTGAGTTGCTCCCCTGCTCTCATGAGCTTGGTACTGTCTGGCAGACAGAGGAACCACAGGACCCTGCCTCATCCCCTGCACCCTTCCCATCACAGCTTCACACTGACAGCCCAGCGGAGGAGGGTAACTCAGATTTATACGCCAGACATTGTGAGTGTTTAGTCTTAGGCGTTTCAAAGCATTTTTTGTGATTCTTTCCATCACGACATCACTTTGTATCAAAATGCAATTTGTCTCATGTGATTAATGTTGTGCAGAGCTCTGCCTCCCATTCCCAATATTATTTTTTGTCAAGCACTCTTAGGCAATGTAGCATATTATGTAAATAAAAAAATAAGCCTCTAAATCCTCCTTGTGAGACAGAAATGTGGCGCAGTGAAGCCGTTTTATTTCTGTAGAATGCATGAGGTAGCAGTAAAGGCTACAGCTAATTAGGTGCACCCACTGAGAAAGGCCAATTCACTGACAGAAATAGTCATATTTGACGTTGGTTTGACTCGCATTCAAAATGTATGCTGGAAAAATTTGACAGCAGTCTGATTAGTATGATGTCAGAGTCAATGCTAGAAAAAATGGCTAAGCTTTCTATATCACTTTTGTGCTCTGTTCTTATTTGTATACATGCTTTGGTCTTCAAACAAGCCATATTCGCCCTTCATTCAGGTTTAAACAATGCAATTAACTCACAATTTACAACATAAAGCAGTCAAACCTGCAGTCAAACCTGACTCCGGTATCCTAAACTACCCTAAACAAGATTTATATGAAATAATTTCATGTATGCTTATGTAGTTGTAAATGAGCGTTTAATGTATAGAATTGTATTTTTACATATTGTTTATGTAGGTGAAAGATCACTGGGAAATCCTCGACATTGTTTTATAAAAACACTCAGATTTAGAAGATTTATAGTTTGATTCATTGTCTGGCTGGCCACAGCCTTAAACCATCTCCACATTTGAAAATTCCTCACTTTTTTGCCAAGAGGGGTGGCTGGAGCTGACTTTTCCGTGAGCTAGCACTGTTTATGGAGCACATGCCGCATGACAGTGCAGGATTAATGCGCCGTTCACCTTCTGTCTGTCTGCATGTATTATAGGATACTTAATGATACATTATGTGTGTACATTCTGCCTCATTTGAATCAGTGAAATATGTTTGAATCGTTAGCAGGATCTTGACCCTCAGCCAAGGTTTGGGGTGAGCAAGGACTAATCCAAAAACGTATACAGGTCTGTCTCTAACTGCTAAAGACATTCAATGTCACTTACAGCTGTAATTGTCCTGAGCTGCCTCTCAGCTGTCTGTGGTCCTTGTCAGTGTAATGTTGCACTCATTGGACTTTTCCTGAGGCTTCTGGACATCTGGTGTTTATACTGTATGGCTCATACACACTCCATAGCGTGTCTATGGGTCCCTGGCATCATCTGTTGCAATCCTTCACTGTGTGACACTCATTCCATCCATCTTAATTAGTACAATGATTAAGCTCGGAGAATGTCACCACTTGCCTTACTCAATTTCGTCTGCGGCTCTATCCAAGCAGAGGCTGCAGTGGCAGCAAGAGTCTGTGACGTTGGTATTGGGGACGCATGAACAGGACATGTGTGCAAAAGGGCTTGTTTGGCCCATTAGCATGTGGTTAGAGGACTGGGATGACACTGTGTGTGGAATGGGTTGGCAAGAGCACTGCGGTGGAGCACTCCCACCCTGTCTGTCCTGCTGCATGAACTAGATGAACCAGCAGGAAGATTCAATCAAACTGCTGAGCCTCAGGCTCAATCTGGAATGGGATGGATTAGGATGGAATAGGATGGCTTGTGGGATTGGATGTAAAGTCTTCCCACGCTACCATGGTGCTCTACTTTTCATCATGCTTCATATTCAGTGCCAGTGCATGAAAACAGTCATTAAACTAATTTGTTCTACTTTTCAAGTTAGATTGAATGCTCCTAAATTGTACATCTTCTGTGTTTTTCTTATAGATACTGACACTGAATGGGTCGTAATGAAGCTTCAGTGTAAGTTTCCTTACTGTGAGCGAGAGTATCTGGAAGACATCGTCTCTCAGTGTAATGGCAATTACCAGCAAGCTTGTGATCTGCTCGATGCTTAAATGAGAATGTTTTTGGTGTAATTGTCAGTGTTGGGTACACCACTAGCTTAGCTATATTTTTCCATTTAAAAAACTCTTTTTCTGGTTTAAAAAAAATATACTTTTTCATCTGTTCTTCTTGCTACTTTTCCCCTTTTCCCTAGTAGTTTAATGTAAGTTTTGAGTCAAATAACAAACTATCATCAAGGAATCAAGTTCAATATACACAATTAGTGTAAATGTACATGGGGTACATTCCTCATTTTTCTCTGACCTGTGTGGAGAATAATAGCATCATGTTATATGGCTACATGGTATGTATTCTATTAGTGAATTCAAGGTGAAGTTCATCAGGGCATAGTAGCTTTTCTAGCTTCTTTATCAACTGGGTTGTTTGGCTATAGCATAACAATTTTAAATCCTGAGTTGTCAAGTTAAAATTGAAAAAGTAGCACTCCCAACACTGCAAGACATTTACAGAAAGGCCTTAAACTCAAGAACAAAAGAAACTCGTGTACCTTTTGGTGACAATAAATAATTGTTTCTAAACTAGCTGAACCTGTTTGGCATATTATTATTCTGCCCTCCCAGTCATGAAGGATCACTTATAAGATTGAAAAAAATGTGTGCCAATAGTCTGAGGTAACTCATTCAAGTCAAGATCAAAACAGTTTCAAACGATATTTCCTGGTTCTACTCAAGTCTACTCAAATTTGCCGAGCCACTTAATCCTATTAGGGTTGCAGGAAGGCTGAAGCCTATCACAGCCGACATTGGGCGAAGGCAGAATTCACCATGAGCAGCTCATGAGACCATCACAGGGCCAACATACACAACCATTCACACTCATATCCACACCTAGGGACAATTTAGAACATTTAGCCTAATGTGCATGTCTTTCTACTGGGGGAGGAAACCAGAGCACCCAGAGGAAACCCACACAAGTATGAGGAGAACTTGCAAACTCCACACAAAATCACCCAAACCCAGGACTGAAACCCAGGACCTTCTTACTGTGAGGCCAATGCACTAACCACTACACCATCGCGCCGCCCTCAAGTCAAAACACTACTTTATAATTCATATTAGAGAAGCAAAATAAGACCAAAGCAACACACAGATTACTGGCCACATGATTGTTTTGTTGTATCCTGTACTGTGAATGAACTTACTGCTTTAGCTATTGCTCAATCCAGCACATGCAGTCATAAAAAAAATTAATAAAATAAAAACTTGAAATTGATGTTTCATCTCATACCAAGAGGGGAAGAGTGCAGGTGTGTGTCGATGTGTGTGGTCAGGATCCTGATCCAACTATTACATCCTGCAGGATCAGGCTTTCCAACAGCATCAAAGTTAACGGAATAGGAGCGCAGAGGCCTTTTCACCCAGCTCAAAGGAACATACACTACATGCTGCAATCACCAATAATTTTGGTACCGCATGTTGACATTGAATCAAGATTAATCATATTCAAGTGCAGGAAGGGCCAAAATTTGCACT
The DNA here is from genome assembly GCA_039654325.1 of Tandanus tandanus. Lineage (NCBI taxonomy): Eukaryota > Metazoa > Chordata > Actinopteri > Siluriformes > Plotosidae > Tandanus > Tandanus tandanus. Next base: position 35,993,579 of record JBCNYH010000012.1, read on the forward strand.
TATGTTAATCTATCCCTCTATAAAATAGGCCATTTCCTGTTGTAGCCAGTTTACCTTTTGATCTTGTGTGTGTGTGTGTGTGTGTGTGTGGGTGGGTGTGGGTGTTTGTGCATGTGTGCATATACACCCTAAAACAGTAGAGAACACTGAATGTTTAATAGGTGGTTTCCAATGTCTAAACCTACACAAATGAAATGAATCTGTCATCAAAAAAGACAAGCACGTTTGACACACATGATAAAAATGGACCTGAGAATTGTTTTTCTAGGCCACACAAAGAATTTCGTTTAATGAGAGATAATGATAGAACCACCGACTCTATCCTAAGGGTACACGAGCCCAAGAGCTCACATTCTCTATTCTGTAGAAACCTGCCGGACCCTGATTACTTCAGTTGCAGTAAAGGGGATTTCCTGCGGTTCCTCCCCTGAATTAGGTCACAGCATTACCCATATCACAAAAGAATTCTGAAGAAAAATAATACAAACTATAGACTGTTTTAAACCACTGAATGCACCCTGAAGATCTGGAGACTGTTAAGCTTTAGAGTCAAAGACAAAATATACTGATTTTCTTAACCAAACAATGAAAAAATACTTCATTGGATTTTGTGTTTGACAGCTATCCAACTTCATGAAAAGGAAAGGTCACATTCTAAACTATGAGTAACACTCGTTGCAGTTTTTCCAAAATCATCTGAAGTGGGAAAAAGTAGGGTAATGAAATACAGCCTAGCCCTTTACAACAAAAACATGACTGAAAATATTACCTGAGTTTTTTTAAACTCTAAATCATATAGCTTTATTACAAAAGGTCGTACCATTTTACCTCTCTCGGACAGAGATATCATTTTTTTATTGAAAGGAAGGATATTTAAGGTCGGTGAAGGACCTTAATGTGAACTGGAAAAGCATGCCTTTTGCAGGGCTGTAACATGCAGAAATCTCCACAACAACCACAACTGAGTCACTCTGCTTCCTGGGGAAAAATCGGCTCCATGAAAGAGAGACCATGCAGGCACGCCTTGGCTGCTGATGAACAGTGCTGACAGTTTGCTGACTTTTTTTTTTTTTTTGCACTCTCACACACTCTCTCACACATACACCCACACAAGCAAAGAAATTACCCAAGGATGGAGCTAACCCATTCACTAGTATCAAAATCTATTATGTCTTAGAATAATATATGTCATTCCTCTGTAAGTACTCAAGCTTAATACCTTCACAACAATCTAAATCATGTATGCAACATTAGGCATGGGAATGTTGTTATAAATAGTTTCAAGGCATTTTTGTAATGATCAAAGTAAGACTGCTTTGTTTCCTCACAATTACTCTTCAACTTCACTACATATATAGTAGAAATGATCTGAATAGTAAAAATAGACTCCAGATGCACTTCAGAGCAAAAACATGTTTATGTACTTGTTTCACATCCAAAAGACATGCACTTATTATATACCTATTACATACTGCTGAAACAAAATCGGCATAAAATATGTTAAATACAAATTCAAACATTAATTTCATGATGAATAAAAAAATACAATAAGAATAAATATTTAGCCAGTAAAACGTTTTTCTGAAAGATAAATGGTCATGATGTCATCCACTGTATGTGGGCTTTCTGGAGTTATGATCGGGACAGGGTCAATATTTTAAATTGTCATCAGGCTGAAATCATGCAACACGGACATAGCAGACTGATTTTACTTCAGGATTGCTGGCAGCATTGACACATGACATGCTTGTTTACGGCTAATGGCCTTCTAATTTCAGACATTACACAGCGCACTGGAAAGTGATACATGTTTATATGCTAGGCATTGGATGCTGCTCAGCATTAGATTCTGCTCCGACCAGAGCTCATTAAGTAAAATTACACTCAATGAGTTTTGTATGTAGTGTGACAAACAGTATTACTGATCATGTAGTTTAAACTTTTCTTCTTATATACTCCCTGGCATTAGTGGTTAGAGAGACTTCAGAGTGAATTAATCATAATCGATTTTATGGTGTGCTAACACTACCATGGGGGTTTAAAGGCAAAATCTGCATACTGGATAAAAATCTGTCATCAGTTTGGCCTGCCTGCAATGAGAAGTGTTTAAGCAAAAAGAGGTTATGAGATTCCTCAACTTTAGTTCAGTGAAGTTTCATGGTGTTAAAGGATCTCCCCTTTGCATCAAATCAAGCTTAGAGCAGGGTGCTGACGCCATTAATAGTCCTTCATAGTGTGAGTTAACATTATAATTACAGACAATTTTATTTTGCTGGGAAAGTAATTTATCTCAACTCTTTCCCCACCAAGAGCTGGCCTCTTTCCAGCCTGAAGTCTGCAAGGGACCTGCACAGCTACGAGACAAGCAAAATATTAGCTTTCTCTGGTCTGGCACTGGCATAAAATCCAAGGCCATAGCAAAAGCAATAAAACTGCCTGCTGATGCCCACACTTTGTTGCTCCAACAGCCTTTTCAGGAAAAAAGTGCCTGCTCTGGCCATCTGCTTGCTCTGGATTCTCATGGGTAATAGCAGACACAGCTACACCCTGACCTGATGAACTTCCTCTGCCCTAAGTCTCTTCATCACTGAAAATTGACTGACTTCCCTCGCCAGCATGTTTGAGGCATCACTCTAACCTTCTTCCCATGGAGCATAGAAGAGCACCTCATGCTCAAAACCACTAACGCACGGCTATGTGGCCACTTTGTGATTGACCCAGCATGCTGCTAGTTCCCAAATGAAAGGTTATGACAGCCCTGGAGACCAAGCATTAACAGTTTGCCACTGATCTGAAGAGTGACGCTGTCCTTAGCTATATCTTATTCTGGCTGAATTACTGGATGACAGGTTTGAACAGCAGATCATTTTGACTGGGCATAGAAAATCTGAGAAACATAATAATCAAAAGTTTGATGAAAACACTACTGGGTTATTACCAACTAATGAAATAGAAGAATAGTCTCTTGTGATTTATATTTAGTATTCTTTCTTACTACGGCTAACAACACATTGTATATTAAAATTATCTCTATTGGACATTTCTATTGGTTGAAAATGTTTATATGAGGTTGTCAGAGCGAAAATAAGAATAATATAAACAACTGCAGTGAACCCAGAAACAGAGGTCAGTTCGGTTTTACAAAAACATTCCAGCAAATAAACTCAGTGACTTAATTTAGAAGTTGCACAGGACAAAGCCCTGACCATGCTGTGGTCTTCTGTCTCAGTAATATCCTCAATGATACATCTGAACTCCCAACAGTATCCCAGTTTATTCACAGCGTAATCAGTTCAGGAGCCTGGGGGAGGCCTTTGACCAGAAGACAGTCAGACCACTTTCACAACACTGTAGCGAGTTATTGTGTAAAGTCCAATTTCAGGCAATTGTGGTATTCTACAGAAGTGAGTCTCCAGAGACCAAAACGGTCTAGCTATACAATACAAAGAAAAGAATGTTTTTATTCCTCTAGATACCCACAATTAATCTGAAACAAATAAAAATACAGGAAAGCATATACTTTGTCGATTTCCATACCAGTGGAATAGCAGTGTCTGGAAGAGAGTAAACCTGTGATGTTGAATTAGAAATTAAAATTCAGATTTAGACTGTAACACTTATATGCACACACATTCTTTTCTATTGAGTTATATCTGGTTTTGGCAGTGTGGTAATCCTTTTTAGGTCCTGCTGTTATGTTGGAATTGATAAACATGGATTATGATCATTTTACCAAATCTGCATACAGAGCAGCCCACATTCGCTGCTTAGATCACATAGTCAAACCAAGCGGTTGATTTTCCAGCGACTCATTATTCAGATCACTCTCATTAAAACCCTTATCTGGCAAAACGTTTTTGTGTGTAACAAAGAAGTAACAACAAATATTACACACAAAAATGTTTTGGCAGATAAGGATGTAAAGGATAAAAATGGGAATGATGTAACAAGTGACTAATAATTAATATAATATAATATAATATAATATAATATAATATAATATAATATAATATAATATAATATAGCATAAATAATAAATAATATTCAGTGACTAAAAACATAAAAACATTTTAGTAAAATCAGT
>JBCNYH010000012.1:36012852-36028405 GCA_039654325.1 Tandanus tandanus
AACCCGCTGATAGTGGGGCTTGAACCCCCAACCTTGGGATCAGTAATCCAGCACCCTACCACCAGGCCACCACTGCCTTTTGGGAAAATTATTTAAAGTTTAAACAAAGGGCTTTTTTTTTTTAACCTTTAAAAATGTGTATACTTTATCACATAGCTTTCTTCATATTTTTGGGACAATGTTTTGTTGAAATGCTAGGATTTCAGACTCAGTGACTGGTAGCATGGTGGTGTAGTGGTTAGCATGTCCGCCTCACAGCAGGAAGGTCCTGGGTTCGAGTCCCAGGCTTGGGTGTTTCTATGTGGAGTTTGCATGTTGATCCTTGTCATCCTGCTTTATATCATATTTTGCCTCATTCAATAATTGCTTATTATTACTCATTCAAGATATTTTCTCATTTCTGATAGGTGGAAAGCCATCAAATTGCTTGACGGAACCAGTTCGAACTGATTGGTGGAAAGCATTTGGCCTCGGCAGTTAACAATTCCTTGACTAAATAATTCTCTTTATCATACTTTATATTTCACAGTACTTGCTTATTGTACCGAGATAGCAAACCAATCGGATTGCACTGTTCTGGTGTGGTATATACTAAATACGCATGTAAATTACACAGTAATGTGAATTATCATAATTTGTAAGAACCTGAGATGCATTGGACACCATATTCTGTGGCATACTCTCAACTGTGGCCTTTTGTTGTTTTTGTTGTTTGTTGGTTAGTTAGTTAGCCAGTTAGTTAGTTAGTTAGTTAGTTAGTTAGTTTAATAAATAAGAAATTACACCTAATAGTGGGCAGTGGTGGTTTGACGGGTTAAGTCCTTGAGTAACTGACCGGACAGTTTGAGAACCAGCACTGACAAGCTGCCACTGGTGGGCCATTGGGAAAGACCCTTAACCCTATCAGTTCAACTTATTCATATTGACCCCACACTGAATTTGGTTAAATGTAAAAAAAAAAAAAAAAAAAGAAGAAGATCAATTATATCTTATAATTCTGTAATTAAATTAAAAGCTTAATACAAAAAAATAATTTTGGTAAAATGGTTCACAGATTTCCTGTTAATAAAAGCTTCCAGACTGCTCTCAGGGTGACAGTAAAGATAAATATGGATGACTATTTTTCACATTACAAGGAAAAGCGCAAATATCACAGAAGGTAAACCTAATTTAGCATAACATTGAAAGTAATGATGTGGTGAAACCTACAACTAACCAATGTGGCTTGTCTGAGACACTAAGTTATTTCATTGTGGTAAACGGGTGTTGGCAATAATAAACCTGACCATTCAAGCATGACATGAAAGTTTACATAGCAAGCTAACCAGCAGTATCCTAGTTAGTCAGACTGGCTTTTTTCTTTTTTTTACTTCACTCATCTTATTGTTAGTTATTCATTTTAAAACATGTAATACAGTAATAACTATGAATTTTTCAGTAACTGCAGTGAAACTAATAAGATTTGAAGCTAAAAAAATGAAGAAAATGTATCTGAATGGACCTAAACTACATAACAGTAGATCACAGAGATGCCATGAATACTGATGACATCATGCAGGAAAACTAAACACATTATCTCAAATAAACAACAAATAAGCAACATTGGAAAGAAATCATTATATGCCAGTTATTTTTCCCTATTTCTTAAATTCATCAAATACTAAATAAAATAATGCCTTAACATTTAGAGAGCAATGTTTATTTTAATAATGTGCTACAGTGCTTATGTTGACTTCCCTTCAATTAGCAATAAAATATGTATGTTAGCCAGTAGTGGCAAATGTTTGCCTAAAACTTTATGAATGTAGTACAAGACTCATTGACATTTTCTATTTTTAAATAATTTGATTTCTTTAGGTAAACTCATTTTGTGGAAAAATGCTTTGGTCAGTTATGCTAGAATTCATGCTGTCTGGCAGGCACTGCTGTTGTTTTTGTGTTCAATATCTGCTAAAACACTGTATGGATCAAAGTTTGTGTACACCTGATCACATCCATTATGGTCTTTCGTCAAACTGATGCCACAATGTTGGAATGTCTCAACAGTCTACAGTGTCTTTGTAGCTGGAATTGGAACACTGACTGAAAGCCAGACACCTCCGGCTCCTCACCCAATATCAATACCTAACCTCAACAATACTTTCCTGGCGGAACGGGCACAAACCCACACAGTAATGGAAAGACTCCCAAACAGTTGAGCTAATTATAACAGTAAAGGGAGGGACTAACTTTTGTATGGGATTATCAAGCGCACATGGGTATGATTGGTCAGGTGTTCACATACTTTTGGCCACATAGTGTATAATTACACATAAAACCTTCAATGACTATTACCTAAACTAATATAACATTGCCATTTAGCAACTAGTGCCTATGCTATTTGGCCTCTGACCTCACCACCACTTACAAAACATGGATCACGCAGATTGGAACTGTGCTGTCCAAGGTCCTGAAGCCTGTTGGCACACAAGATGAGGTCAGTACAGGGCCCTTTTTTTGCCTAAACCTGAATGCATGGTTTTGCATGAAGCTTGCAGCCTTCTCATGTAAAAACATACACTCTAACAGAAACCATGAAATGTGGCTCAATTATGGATGTGGGGATGAACAACAGCAACAACAAAAACCCCTGAATGGATAGCTTTCAGTTAGAACCCTTTGTGAAATGTGGTTCGGAACAAAAATAGCCAATACTAAGTCAGCAAAGGAAGAATGTGTGAGCGTGCAAACTTCTAAGCAACCTTAATGTGCATAACAAGCTCACAGCTGCATCATAAATCCTACCTTAAAGCCACCTTAAAGCCATTTTCACCCACCACAGAGCCCCATAAAAGAAACTTCACTAATCGTATAATGTATCAATGTGCCGTGTTCTGCTGACAACAGCACTATTTAGTTATAAAACTTTGGCTTAGTTTCAGTCAATGCCCCTACACAACCAACTTCTGGATCCTTTCTGGCAAATCACTCTACTGAAAAGTTTTGTGTGGAAAAACTCATCTCTCGTGACTGAAATCCAGCAATAAAACATGGAAAGTATCAATTGCCTTCATAGAAGGGTGAACTTAAGATAGAAAATCAGTGTTTATTGGCTTTAAACAGCTGGATGTATTAATGATATCACACATGCTTTTAACATGTAAAAAGTGCTGCTTGAGTAAACCATGTTTTAAGGAATGCTTTAAGGAAATGAAAGGGAGATGGTCAGCTTAAACTTGAGAACTGTATTGAGGCCCATTAATAGTCCTAACAAATGAAAAAAGAAAATCTTTCCATCCTGAGTTATAATTAATTTATTCATTTGCCGAACTGCTTACTCTTACTAGGGTTGTGGGGAGGTTGGAGCCTATCTCAGCTGACTTTGGGCGAAGGTGGGGTACACCCTGAACAGCCTGCCAGACCACCGCAGGGTCAGCACTGGAACAACCAATTAGCCTGCTGTTCATGTCTTTAGACTGTGGGAGGAAACCGGAGGAAACCCATGCAAACACAGAGAGAGCAACCTCCACACAGAACTGCCCATGCCAAGCCTGGGACTCGAACCCAGGACCTTTTTTGCTGTGCTTTGACGTGCTAACCACTAGGCCACAATGGAGTAGGCCACAGGCCTACAGAGTTATAATTTTTTTCTCATTTAATAGAGTGGTCATGCAAAGTGAGGTAGAACAGAGGTCCTGGAATTTAAATGTTATTAACATTGTTTGAGGAATAAGCAGTGAGTTACTCACTCATCAGATGATAAAATCAACCATCCTGACCTGCTGGAGGAAACACTATATATATGCCATTCAGTGAGACACTGAGGAAAAGCTTAAAGATATGTTATTACTACTGAAAAAAACAAGCTAAGTCACTAATTCATGCAAACTAGCTTTTAACTCAAAGTAAAACCAGAAATACAACATTTTAGGCATATTTAGAAAAGTATTTTTATTAGTTAAAATGATATAAATAAACAATACTATTAAAAAACATTTGATGATATGAAAATCCTTAAAGTTTTTAAGTTTGAAATTTAAATTGTATGTTAAACAGCAATAACTGCTGCTTTGAATGAGAATTTGGCACAGAATTGTCAAATACAAGATACATAAATACAAAGTTTCTTTAATGAGAAACCACTCAAAGTAAGGTTTTAAAGGAGCCCTGTGCTTCCCTTATTTGCAAAAAAAAAAAAAAAGCGCATCTACAACTGACCTAAAGTCAATGCCTGTCATCCAAAACCTGTGGAAAGAATGAAGCTTTGGTAGACATACACACTGTACAAGAGTTTAGAATAAGACAGAACATTTTACAAATGTCCATCTTTTTCATCATAAAAATAAATAAATACATTTAGTGCATTTTCTCATTTCCTTTAAAAAAAAGTGAAATGAAAAATAACTCTTTAAATTAGAATGTACCAAACTCAGTTTGGTCGCTGTATTCATGTCAATCTTTTCAGCTCTCACAATGACTAAAAGACAGTCCAGCTATCTTTGATTTCGTTTCGCTTTGTTCAAGGAAATTTTGCATACCAAACAAAAATCCCATTTAATATAAGAAAATCTGCATGATGCAGATCTCTAACAGCCTTTTTCTGTTTATCTTTTTACATTGTATTAAACTGGGAGTTGCAAAATCAGTGCCAAATCTGCTCTTGGACTTCAGCTTGCTAAACAGAGCACAATAAATATTTAGTTTTAGGGTTTAAACAGTGGTTGTAAATCACAGATCTGAGAGGAAATTTACTACATACAGTGATCAGCCATAACATTAAAACCACCTGACTAGTCTGTGGTTCAGCAGCCCTATACACAACAAACTGCAGTGCGCTGTGTGTTCTGGCACCTTTCTATCATAGCCAGCATTAACAGTTTTAAAACTTTATGCTACAGTAGCTCTTCTGTGAAATCAGACCAGACATACTAGCCTTCACTCTTCGCACACATCAATGAAACTCAATGTCACCCATGACACTCCTGCCAGTTCACTGGTTGTCCTTCCTTGGTCCACCTCTGGTAGGCACTTACCACTGCATACCAAGAACAGCCCATAAGACCTGCCATTTTGGAGATGAATACATCCAGACAAAGGTAAAGTCACTCAGATCCTTATGCTTGCTCCTTTTTCTTGCTAACTGTTCACTTTCTGCTCATTACATCCCACTCGTTGGAAAGCGCCACTTTAATGAAATAATAAATGCTTTACATGTCACCTCTCAGTAGTCATAATGTTTTAAATGTTATGGCTGGGTTTATCTGACTAATAGACCTTTTTCAACTCTTAAATGGTTGATGTTTTGCATACATAAACTGCATATGGAGTCACAAAAATCTGAGTCTGAACAGGCACTAACAGCAATTTGTTAAGCTTGTAACTACTCCAGGTAATTATCAGGTGGCATATGTGACCCATCACAGCAAAGTGGATATTAAGTCGGAAAATATCAATAATAATAAATATCAATATTTTGAGTTATTGGTACCATTTTGTAGCTGATATCCTAAACTTTAAAATGATACCAAATTTTCTAACATATGTTGCAAGTTTTGGAGTAACTAACCAAAACCTGCCAGGAATTTTCAGCCCTTTAAGCATGCAACTTTGGAGAAAAATCACATTTAAAGTTCAACCAAGTAATACCCACTTTGCTGTGATGGGTCACATTTATCCAGAAAACTATTCCTAGATTAAAAACTCAGAAACAAAATTTCACTCAGTTTGTTACTGCAAGCTTTGTACAAAAGTATGGAGAGCAAGTGAAGTCCATAATGAAGTAGCAATGCCTTCTTAATCTACTGTGGCAGTTAATATTAACATGCCAAAACATTTCTAACAAAATGAACAGTTAGAAGTCTGATGTGCCCTTAATGATGTACAATATAAAACAATATTGAAAAAAAAAATAGTCAGAAGTCAGTGATCTGAAATATAAGTGCTCAGTGGTTCTTGGTCATGTTGAAATTGTTCATAAGGTTGTAAAATGTGCATTAACCAGTTCAGTAGCAAAAATAAACACAAGTCAGGCACTCATTTTAAAAGCGCCAAAGTAAGTCCCCTCTGGCTCTGGATCCAACAGCCATGAATTGGACACATTGACAAAAAGGCCGTCGCTTTGACCCAGACGGACACTTCTTCCTTGTTGTACACAGTACATGTTGTAGTTTGGGTCACTCCAATTGAATGTGCCTCCACTTTTCGAAAGCAGCACAGGTTTGAGTTTAGACTGGGTGTGACTCTCATGGAAAATATACTGAATCAGTTGGACGTTACTAACATCCTGTTTCTTTGAAGCATGAACAGGGGCGTACCGGAAACATGTTTTAGCATATACGTAATACAATCCTTGCTCCTCCGTTACAAATCGTCCGTCGTGGTATTTGATCTTTGTCAGAGTGCCATGAAGCTGGTTCCAATGGATAGTGGTCACCACCCTGGGGTCGGCTGCAAATTCAATTGAAGGACACGTTAAAATTGAATATTAATGCAATAAATCTTCAGATCTAAGTAAATAGTAGCATGTACTCACTGCTTGCGAAGTCCATGGGGGTCTTGACAGAAAGATGAGCTACGGGCATTTGATCTTTTTTTCTGGATCGATCCCTTTTCTTGATGTCTCTGAATGCATCAGCAATTATGGGTTCAGAATGAACCTCCTAGAAAAGAACAGATTAAAAAGCGATGGAACCTTTGGAAGAACTTGGGAAGAAAATGAAAGCACTTTGACCTAGAGCCTGTCTATTAACATTACTCCATTACATAAACATGCATTTGAATAACAGAACTGTTATTATGACATAGTACAATGTTAACCAACAACTTAAACCAATTAACATATTACCAATTATTAACATTTATTAATATAATAACCATTATTAAAATCCAGCAGAAACATAGTTTAGTTGAAATCTACAGAAGTAGTGAACACATGCCCATCTGCATATATGTAAACACTCATAATGGCTAATGGTCAAGTCATTATACAATATTAATAACTATACATTACATGTGTGCACCATAATTAATCAGACTTAATGACCAAGGTCATGGTATTATTGCTGTAAACGAAATAATTTACTATTAAAGTATGAATAAAGGCTCTACAGTTGTTTCTACACATGGCCAGTATCAGTTAAGTAAGTAGGTAGGTAAGGTAAGCTTGTTGGGCTTTTTACACCCGAGCCTGCTGGCTAATCAGGCTGGATGGGACACCAGTCCATCACAGGTTACCTGCATTAACTTACTTAACTAAGTATGTAGTGTGGAATAAAACAATGGCTTTTCACACAGTGGAGCTCAAACAAAAAAAACCTGCAAGAGACCGTGTGCATGAAATACATGGGTATCAAGTTTCAGAACTTATATGTATTATCCAAATCACTGATTGAAATAGAAATACGATTATTCATTCAAAACAAGAATTTTACTATATCTAATTCAGGGGTGCCCAACCATGTTCCTGGAGATCTACCTCCCTTAAGACTTTTCCTCCAAACCTTATCATACTCAGGTGGGCACCATTACAGTTGGAGCTAAAGTCTTCAGGCAGGTAGATCTTCAGGAATAGGGTTGGGTTGGTCTAAATTCTCCAAAGTTCTGTCAGTTTAATGATTTCTGCAATAACGGCCTCTGAGCATTATCAGGATTGAGAATTTCATGTAAGTAAATGGCACATTGGAAAATCTAACTGCATAAGATACACAGATCAAAAATGTTTATAGTACAAAGGTCATAGACTACATGGCGATTTAGCTAAAACGGTGGGTGCTGTGTGTGATGGAAAAGGATAGTACGTGTTCCCATTTGGTGACTGATTTGGAATCATTGCCTGTAACATTGCCTGTTAATGAGGCTGGCTCTGGTCTTTGTTATGATGTCTCTTGGATAAAACAAATATCAAATAGCACAAAAACATACAGGAATGCGCACTTAGTGTTTGACATGGAAGACAGCTAAGTGTTGCCTTTACTAATATGGAAACAATGCAGAGAATTTCCACATGGATGAGTTTATTAAACATGAGATGGCAAGAAAAGTTGTTTACTGGAAAAATCCTAAAATTTTGACTCCAATCTAAACCATTGTGAAAGTTTAATTCTACATCACCGGCTGCCTGCTTGTATTACCGTAGAAAGATACTTCAACATGCCTCGCCTTACTGAGAGGAAAGAAAATCTGTTTACTCAAAACACATCTATAATGAATGTCTAAGCACATCTGTTAGCACTTGGTAGCATTTTTGTGATCAAATTACGCAGTTTCTATTTTCTGATGACAAAATTTGTGACTATGCGTTACCAAACAATGCAGCTTAAAAATAAGACAAAATGCCTTGTTTCTGCCTGATCAACCAGAGATATTACATAACCTAAAGAAACCAACTACTTACCTTTATACATATAGAATGATTCTGCAATTTAACTACTGTAGGCTTTCACTATTTCAAATCTCTACTGTTGCAATACATCAGCTGTTCAAGGCTTCCATTATATATATACAGTAAATTTAAACTAAACAGGTTTTATGAATTTTTACCCTTAGGACAGGGAGAGATATGTGCTAGTGATTAGGGTGAGATATCGAGTGAAATAACTTTACAAACTCAGAGGGGCGTTTAAATAGGGTATACTAAGGTATGCTACAGGTATTTGGGGGGAGGGGAGTTGGGGGGTTTGTAGCTTAAATGTTTGTCAAACAGCCAAAGTTCATAGTCATATGACCTCTAAAAACAGGTTAATCTGAGAACTGCTGTAAAAATCAGACATACGAAATTGGATATCAATCTCAGCAAAAAAAGGAACTTCTTCTGGATTTCGTTTCGGGAAACACAGCTTCATGGCCAAGTTTGTGATCCATGTGATACACTTATTTATTTTATATGATTAATTTGTTCTCATAAATTTGTTAGACAGTTATTAAGAAAGATGTGAAGTTAACATCAATTTCATTAACAAACAACTTATTTACTCACTCACAATACAAAGATAAAGTCCAAGGTGACTTCAATGGTCTTGCATGTATGTAACATTATTTTTCTATTCAAATCCATTAATATCTATTTTTTTATATAATTTTAGTTTCATCTGTGTGGAGTTTTCATGTTCTCTCCGTGCTTGCGTGAGTTTTCTCTGGGAACTCCGGTTTCCTCCCACAGTCCAAAACCATGCACAGTAGGCTAATTGGATGTTCCAAATTGCCTCTAGGTGTGAATGCGAGTGTTGGCCCTGTGATGGCCTGACGACCTGTTCAGGGTGTACCCCGCCCTTGCCCAGAGTCGGCTGAGATGGGCGCCAGCCTCCCTGCGACCCTAATTATGATTAAGCGGCTTAGAAAATGAATGAATGAATGAATTTTAGTTTCATTGTGGGGATTAAAGGGTACCTGTGGTGAATTAGTGTTATTAGCTATTTAAAACAATCATGTATAACATCAGCGGTTCTTTCCAGCAACATCAGTCCTTGCCCATTTTCAAAGTGTGCGTGAGTGTTGCGACTCTAGGCATGCTCAGAGACATGTTGACTTTCTGTTGGCTGTTCCAGCCTGGTAGTGACGTGAATTCGTTGGGACTGGTTGGGCTGCGTCACTGACCCATGTAGCATAACACATTATTGGCCCATGCTGAGCTGCACAAACAACAAGAGCAGAAATCACGGAAAACATTTATTTTTGTTGCCAAACCAACGTAACACGTTAGCTGCATAAGCCATTTTGGATTTACCATCATGCACATCTCTGGCAGTATTCTCGTCCTCAGAGTCACTAGAATGTAAGTTTCACTGTCTCCACAAAAAACGTCAACCCCACACAATGCGTTGACGTCACTGCCGGGGTAAAACAACTGCGAAGCTGCTAAACCCCATAGTTTAGCACACAATTAGTAATCCATGAGATAAAATTACCAGTTTTGTGCTTTTTATGGTCATTTACGTTGTTTCTTTCATTGTATTTGCTGTATCACTTAAACCTATACATTATGCACAAAATATGCTGTAAGGATGACCAATACCGGTACACTTTAAATTAACCAGCACAGTGTTTATATGTTTAGTTGGACTCAAATGAACACTCTAAGTGTTAACTTAACACTAGGGATTTCGCCGTGTTGATTTTGGATTGCCAGATATGCCTGATGAACTGCTAACGTGGATTATAAATGTAACTTTTTTTTGGTATGTAGTAAAAAAACAAAAAACAAAAACAAGCTTTAAAATTATTCCAAATTTTCTACTCTTTTTTTGGAGTAACTAACCAAAACCTGTCAGGAATTTTCGGAATTTTAAGCATGCAACTCTGGAGAGAATCGTGTTTAAAGTTCAACCGAGTATTTAATAACTTTCAAATTAATTCCCACTTTGAGGTGATGGGTCACATATAAATTCCACATTGTATTGTGAAACAAGAAGAAACATGTTCAAATATTTCCATGAAAAAAAAAAATCCTATTTTGATGTGTGACAAGAAAAACAAAACTAAATGAGACATGGCATTTACTCGTTTTCACTTTCACACAGCCATTTCAAAATGAAAACAAATGAAAGCAATGAATGCACAGAGTGTTTCCAGAGAAACCTACTGGAAGGTCATGGTACTGCACTGAAACTGACAGGAAACAAGCCAGATTTTAGTCGCCTAAATACAGCATTTAAAGATAATGATGTCTGCGAAGCTTCAGAATGATGCATGGTTACACTGCATGACTGCGACGCGGTTTGCTGTTCAGTGAATAAAATTTGGGAAAGTCGCAACAGTCCGATCAACAGCACCGAACATCTTCCATTACTGTAGAGCTCAAATACCCTATTCCTGTACAGAAGGGTACAAAATACCAAACGTTTCCAAAATAAAATATAATACTGTTTATTACAATGTTATCCTCCAAATAGTGGAGCGACCATTTCACAGTAAACACAACAACTACACTCAGGATTAAAAGCTTTGATTAGCTGTCTTCTATGCAGTGTTCTGGCTGCGGTTCAGCTACAACCATAAGAGTTCGGGTGGACTACAAACAAAGTGTCAGCCAATATATACAACTGTGGACCGCACTTAAGAAATAAAAAACCAGAACAAGAGACATCGCAGATTTAAACGCTGGCTTTTTAGCTCTTTGACAGAAGAAAATGCTGGAGGCTATGCAAACTGTCAAACTGACAGTTCGTAGTGAAAAGAGCATGACCGATAACTCGCTGCTCAAATGCTTATAAACATCATGAGATAATATTCTACTATTCCCAGGCAGTGTGGGTGGTTTGAGTCAGTCTTGCTAAGAGCCAAAACCTAGAAAATTATATCGTCAGTGTCATAAGTACGAGCTGCAAAATAAAAACAATACATTTTACATTTCCCATGTAACCCCATGCTGCACCTGCCCTGTCATGCTGGTGATTAGTGTTCGGGATAATGAGCCCATTACCAAAACCACATGCAAAGCATTAGAGCATATTTCTCTCCCATTAGTCCCAGAGAAGAAATGAGAAGCAACAGTGAGGAGAGAAGCATTGACATGCACCTTATACTCTCAGTGTATAAATCAACTCCGGGTTATGTAAACATTGTCCTTGTTCAAAACCTTTGTGATCAGGCTGATGACATTCATTTTAATTCCTCGAAGAAGTTATCCTGACACACAACAGGCCCAAGCACTCTGACGTGACCTTTACACAGGCAGCCCCAACCACCACAGTTAAGGAAATGTTTTACAGCAGCTGCGGTATGAAGCTCAATGTTTATCTTCTGTTTTAAACAAATTATGAGGGAGAAAAAAATGGCTCCGGGCATGAATAAAAGCAGCAAAAATATCGTGGACGTCATCAGCTTAAGAGGAGCATGAGTTCTACCAAGCTAAATACCATTATATGATCGCTTTTAGTTTACTTGGAATTTAAGAGCACTACTATTTCATGGAAATGATTCTCAAACACCAAAGCTGCATAGTACTAAATAAAGCTCGTTTTGTGTAACAAGCAACTCTTCTGTGGTGTAATCAGTAAAACATCAGACACTCACCTCTATAGGCTGAGCTGAAGAAAGGTCGACCTGAAAAATAATAAACATGATTCAGTCCTGCATCTGTATTCAATTACGTGCTTGAAAAATGGCTTATAAAGTGACTCAATATGGGGCATACTTTAATTTGTATGAACTTTATATATTAAAAAAACAACATTTTGTTCACAGGGTAAACTTGAGACGGATGTGTAGATGTTTCCTGGAAGAGATTATAGCTAAAGGCATGCACTGATGGATCTCTAACTTGTTAACCAATGGTTTAATTTTAGTTGGAAGCAAATGTTATTTTCTATATAAATCCTGGTTTCTGAAAAAGACAACACAAACAACTACAAAATTATTCACATACCAGAGCACATTTTAATCGCTGTGATTAAAAATATACGAGCCAAAGCATGCTCTGGGTACAGGTGAGTGTCCGTGACAGTCATTGCATGCGACATGCAGGTGAAACTGGATGTGTCTGTGGGGATTACTCTATCACTGATTTAATTCAATATACATCCTCTTACATCGTGTACTCTGACATTTTTTTTAATAATACAACTCAGCAGTTTCCTTCATCTGATTTTCTCCCTGCATCCGTTTTCCAAAGCCAATCTCAACTTAATGCCAAGTACAACCGAAATTCATCTCCTCTCTGTTACTTGGGCTCTCCGACAGAACATAAAACTCCTCACACACACTTATACAGTTCGCTTCATGCCAAAGCACAAGATTCATAGTAAAGACTCCAAAACAAGAGAAGCTGGCCTTGATTAAGATTTATAGCATGTTTTGTTGGGCCTGCCTGTGTGTGTGTGTGTGTGTGTGTGTGTGTGTGTGTGTGTGTGTGTGTGTGTGTGTGCTTCTCCTGCTAGTTAAGTTAATGATCAGTTCAATCTGAGAGCTGAACCTGGAAGATCTTGGAAGATATTTTCTTTAAAAACCCTGCTTTCTGTGCTGGGATGAAAAGATAACCCCATACAAAGGATTTTTTTTGTTTTTATGCACGAGACTATTTTACCCATGAAATCCATCCTCCTGCTCTGTTCTCTCATTTCCCCAAACCCCAAATCAGGCCACACAGGGGATCAGAAGGGAGCAGATTGTCGAAAGAGAGGTGATTTCCCACCCTTTTGTTATCCTTCACCAGCATCCTTCAGCAGTATGAGCGCACAGCAGCCTCCAGGCAGGCGTTGTGAAATCAGAGCACAGAGACACCTCTGGCTTTTTAAACTCGCATAAACCCCCTTTGAACCGCTCCGAGGCGCGAGCTCGCGCTCCGACACACGCCGTCAAACAGCGCCGAACTGCGATTATCGACTCGGAAAATCAAGCTCGTGCTGCTGTGCGCGTGCCAAGACACACACCAGCAAGGCGACGCGCATGAAGGTTTCTTTTCGGAGAACTTGAACCGCAAGCACTTTCCTGAAGATGAGCTTTATAGAAACCCAAGAAAAAAAAAATAAAGAAAAGAAAGAAAAGAAAACAAAAAGAAAGCACGCACGCGCGCGCGCGCACACACACAGTGCGTCTAGGCGACACGCTCAGGCTGAGATATGCCCCAACCGCCATTTCCAGTTCTGCAAAGTGTCACTGTCTGCGATTCACAGCGGACACGCAGGTAAAACCCATAAATAAATAAATAAATAAACACCCCGCACGAGCTCGAGGCGTGAGCGCGCGCGCAGCGAAAAACACACCATCGTAAACAATCAGTTCGAATCCAAGAGTCGCCTCAAACCTTACCAACAGTTCGCGCTTTTGCTTTAAAACTAAAAACCACTTCACTTCAAGGTCAACACCGTCGCACTAATCGCGCGCGCGTCCCGGACAGGCTCGTGCTGTAATCGTGCCAGTGAGTGTGAGTGTGTGCGCGAGCGCGCGGAGAAAGTGTGCTTTCGCGTGCCTCACCTCGCGGAGATAACCGGTCAAGTGCAGCAAAATAGTCACGCTGGACGCCACTTGCAGCAGCCCCATCACAGCCAGCGTGCCGAAAATCAGCGGCCTGTGGGCGCTTTGGGTCGGCGGCTGAAAGCGCGGTCCTCCGTGCTCCATGTCCATGTGGTTCCGCAGGTAACCGCGATAATCATTAGCTGCCATGAGCGCGCGCTTGTAATAGCCTCCTCGGTGCAGGAAGTCGCTAATGTGCGCGGATTGCTATATAAACGGTGGGTGGGTTAAGCGGACGCGCTGCCGTGCACACACTCAGCCAATCAGGTAATAGCCGACTCGGGAACTTGTCTCGAGCTCAAGTCAGTTTACAACCCAGTGATTTCTACTCAACATCCTCCAGACTGTGCCTTTCTTTTACGCTGGGATGGCACCAGAGCACTACCTCTCTCGTATATCCCTACAGTGGGTTTTTTTTATTTATTTAATTTATTTATTTGTTTAATTAATTAGCTGTTACATGCACAAGGTGTGCATTCTCACAGGTAAATTCACACTTTAACAGGTTTGCTTCACAGTAAAGGGTAAACAGAGGAACCCTTAAGGATGCAAATGACAGCCAAGTGGCAAACTCACAAGAGTACATCACGCTTTCTAGGTATGATATATTCAATCTAATGAAACAAAAGATTCTCTACGTGGGAGTACCATGCCAGAAACATTGAATGGTACTTTTCCTTAAAGCGTACAGCTGCAGTATTAAAATGTTCATCATCACTACAGTCAATGATGCTGTCCTTTGTTGTCTTTTGTGTACATGGGTTTTAATGTGTATTATTCATTCATTCATACATTTACTGAAGCTAGAGGCTGGAGCGTATCTCAGGGAGAAGGCGTGGTACACTATGAACAGCTTGCCAGTCCATCGCAGATAACACACAAACAACCATTCACACTCACACTCACACCTAGGGACAATTTGGAACAGCCACTTAGCCTAATGTGCATGTCTTTGATCTGTGGGAGGAAAACCGGACTACCAGGAGGAAACCCACACAAGCATGGCGAGAAACTCCACACAGAAACACCCACACCATGCCTGGGAAACCCTGACCCCCGAACCCCCATCCCCCCCACCACCGTTCAACTGTTCCAGCTGA
The DNA here is from genome assembly GCA_039654325.1 of Tandanus tandanus. Lineage (NCBI taxonomy): Eukaryota > Metazoa > Chordata > Actinopteri > Siluriformes > Plotosidae > Tandanus > Tandanus tandanus. The sequence continues at coordinate 36,027,879 of JBCNYH010000012.1, forward strand.
AAGCTACATATAAAAGTTCCAAAAGATAATGATAACACCTCAGGAATAAGGAATGATTCTGTCTGTAATTTGAGTACACAGTAGTTTTGCTCAGCAGTTTGGTCACCTGGTATCTCTAAGGCTACGTTCACACTGCAGGCCTGCAGCTGTGCTCCGCTAAAATCTATTTTCCCGTGACGCAATGCCATCCTATGTGGGGGTAATTCTGTTTTACAGTTACGAAATAGAACCCTGATCAGTATGTGGCTTCCTCATATCTCACATAACGTGCCAGAAGGTGCAATGGCTCTATCTAAATTGCCCCCATAGGCATGAATAAGTGCACTTGATCTTTGAAACTTGAAGTGCACACTAGTCCAGTGTTCTGAGGATAGGATTTGGATTCCCTGCGATCCTGACCAGGATAAATCAATGATTGATTATTTATTAATTATTACTATATGATCAATGTATGCCCTGCGATGGCCTGGCGAGCTGTCCAGGGTGTACTCTGCCCTCGCCCAGAGTCGGCTGAGATGGGCGCCAGC
>JBCNYH010000012.1:36045392-36065392 GCA_039654325.1 Tandanus tandanus
TATATATATTTTTTTTTTTTTTTTTTTTTTAATAAATTTGAAGTCTAAATTCCCTATAGGTATGTTAATATGGGGTAAGAGATTTCCTGCTGATGTATACAAGTTTAGTTGTACTGTATAATAATGTGTCATCAACATTTCCCAATTGTGCCCATAACAAAAATCAAAGCCAATTATATTTAAAGTATTATGAAACATCAAAAATATTTCACATTACACATGTACCTCCCCCTGTGGGAGGTACATGTGTACATTCACCCACAAGAACATTAATGAAGTCAGGCATTAATGTTACATGAGGAGGCCCGGGGCGCAGACTCTTATTCTAATTCTTCCTAAAGGTGTTCAGTGAGGTTGAGGTCTGAGCTTTGTTTAGAACTCCAGCTCTTCTACTCTAAATTTGGCAAACCATGCATTCATAGACTTTGCTCTATACACATGGGTATTGTCCTGCTAGAGGTGGTTTTGGGCTCATTAGTGAAGGGAAACTGTAATGCTACAGCACATGAAGACATTCTAGTCAATGGTGTCCTTCCAACATTGTGGTTTGTGGTTTCCAACAGTTCAGTGGAGGCCCACGTATGGGTGTGATGATGAGGTACCCACAAGCATTTGGCCATATAGTGTGCATGTGAAAGATCAAATTTCTTTGGAAAATCTAACCTGCTGCATCTCTCTCTCAGATTGCTGGATGAGCTGGATGACCGGCAGCTCGGTGATTGAGGCTGCCATCCACTGCAGCACCGTTCTCAGTTGGGGATCTGGGCCCTGCCCCCACACATCTGTACTAACCACAAGCAGACCTCTGTCCCCTTCTGTGTGGCCCCTCTCCACTTGCACTGTCCCTGCCAGGACAAACACACAAAGGCTTGTTAAAAGCATGCATACACCCCAACTGCCATTAGCACAATCACAGCAGATAACCCCTATTTCAGCAAGCCCATAGCATAAATCCGTTTCCCACAGTCTTTCAGCAAATGGGGCCAGACAACTGAGTCTGAAATCATCTGCAGACCCACAGTGCTTGGACAGTTACAGGAGGTAGGGATATGAAACAACAGTTTGGACAAAGTAGTGGAACACTCTTAATGCCAAGAATGATCATACTGAAAAATGACAGGGTCAAGCCTGGCTGCAAGTACAAATACGGTATTTCACTATTTACCTTTATCAAAAAAAAGTTTTATGATGAGAACAAGAAATTATCCATTACCACCCATGACGTTCTTGGCCTCGGTTTCTTTCTCTTCTGTGTAGTCACTACAGGATGAGAAACATCACTAGTGTGAGCAAACAGATCAAAAAGACAGCATCAATGAAAAAGCCAAAAAGACTGGAAAAACATGCAAGAGAGCCATTCAGAACTGAAAGATAGAGAGAGGGATCAGAGTTTTCCGCAAGCCTAGTTTTCATACTGACCTGTTCCACTATTTACGTCTGACATTTACCTACACTACACCATACAAGTGAAGCTGAACCATGACTACAATGAGTTCCGTATTTCTTTAAATTGCTAAAGAGAAAATTTACCCAATTTCTTAAAAACTTTTATTGAAATGTGTTTGCGACTTGCACTCGTTAATACATCAATGACCAAACGTGATGCAGACTGGGAAAACTTGTGAAATATCAATAAAATAATCACATTTTCTTTTAAAAATGTAAATGTTTATTCAAAACTATGGCGAATTTTTTTTATTTACTTTCAAACTTTGCCTAGGCTTTCTGAAGAAATCCCATTAGAGTTGAGTTTAGGACTGTTCAACACATTAAAACTGTAGAAGAAATGTTGTCCAAAAAGTCAATTGAAAGTGATCAGAGATCACTTTAACGCTTGGTGAAGTGACAAGGAATCATTGCTCTCAAGTTCTGCAGCAGAATTATTTTCAAACATGAAATGAATGAATCCTGTGGTTCATCCTTATGTGCTCTTGCTGGTTGGAGTTTTCATTTTAGAAGCCGTATATACTAGATATTTATATGACATACTAGATATTTATAATTATGTTCTATGACCGAGTACTTTAGAGCCTGTGACAAACGAGTGACTGTAAAAAATGTAATTCCTAGAATTAAAACTCAAAGTCCACACACTTCACTCACTTCAGAGGCGAACCTACCAAAATTGCATCACTGTCCAAATACTTTTATTGTGTTTGTAATCCCATACTTCTTATAATCTAGCCCAGCTATTTTTGGTTTGAAAATAAAATAAAGGATTCTATTATTAAACATGGAACAATGAGTGGAACTTCTGATACTTTTAGTTCTGGTGTTTTCCATATTATATATAGCAGAACCTTAAGAAATTTCATTATGAGGAGGGTTTTCCCAGGCTGCCACACAAATAAATCAACTTAATACAACAGATTCAATTGTACTTCATCTCATTAATCTCACTGTGCTACATTCAGATAACATTTTCCTGTTCGGAGAAATGAAGTACTGACAGTGATCTCTATTGTCATAGGAACATCTCGGGAGTCATTTTCCCAGTGGAACAGGATCCTTATGAGAAGCAGGGGCTAGAAGAGTCTCCCATCACTCAGCCATGCAGCAGACAGCAAAGACAGATTGCTCTTTTGTCAGAGTCAAGATTTCACAAAGAACTGACAGAAGGAATTAACTCCCCAACCCTTCCTACACCCACTCACACATACACACACACGTAATTTAATTTACTAAAACCACAGAATGGAGACCAACAAAGAGCTGTTGTGTTCCTGGGTTTATCTCGACAAGGAAAAGGTTGCTACAGTCACACAGAGACATTTTCAACACTTGGTGATCAAAGCTCTTACATCATGCACACATTTGAGAAAGCCCACGCTGACTATACTCAGTTTCCTGCTCTGGACCAACCTGTCTGATGGGGAGAAGGACAAATGCTCTTCATAAACCTCGCCCTCTAACCCCAGACTGCTCCAGCTACTGCTGTTCCCATTACTGCTGTAGGAGAAAAGAGTAGCACTCAACACTGGGCAAGTACATACACTACCAGGTGATTGCCATGTCACTGTTTTTCTTACATACCCATCTCAAAGGAATCTTCAAGATTTTAGAAGAGACGACCTATCAGATTAAATTCTAGCCACAGAGTTAGAACAAATCCTTCTGCACAAAGACTATTATTTTACACCACCAGTTCACGGTTCAGTAAAAAGTGACAACAGAGGAGTGCATTACTGGAATAGAGCCCGATCTACAGGAATGCAGATCTAGCACCAGGGAATCACTGCCCCAAAATAAATAACAGCTTACAACCACGCCTTTCAAAAATTTTTGATACCTACAGATGGTTTTCATTATCCAAAACAACTACTTACTTATAACTGTTTCCTCTTTAGATAAATGTTTGTGCCAAGAAAGGATTTTAAATACTGAGCCTACGAGATCATTTAATTTCCTAATTGAAAAAAGGAAGTGTATCAACTCTAAAAGTACTCATTTCCATGTCTCTAAATGTTTTACAGAGCACTAAGATTTGCTGTTTGTGAAATACACAATTTTCAATGAGTGAACGTAGTATCTATTAAAAAAAAAGAAAGAAAGAAAGAAAAAAGAAAGAATTAAAAAAGGAAATGGACATCACTCCTTGGCAAAGATGAATCACTGTTTTAGAAAAACCCAAGTTGTATAAAGGGATCAAATTAATGTGCAAGACATAGAAGAGCCAGAAACACATCATCAAAATATCAGACTGAATTAAATGTAGACAATGAAAACTGTTTGCTTGTCATTTACAATTATTTGACTAGAGGGTCATTCTATATGAAATCAACCAATTTTCAGAAAGTATATTATAGAACTTTCGGAGCAATAAATACATCAGTAATACACCAGTATCAAGAAATAATAAGCGTCCCCATACTTAACATAATTGTAACAGTATAGGATATTGTTTTACTGTAATACCCACATATAACCACATCAGAACGTTATTATCACAAAGTTCTTGGAAAACTATGTACATTACCTGCATCAGTAACATTTTGGGTTCTTAGTCATACACTGTCAGATGTAACATGCAGATTTGCACTTGGATAAAATTAGGAAAGGGAAGTGTTATATATTGTACACATTTTACAAGTTAGCACTGTTTTGAAAATAACGACTATAACTAACATGGCCAGCAAACTCGCATCATGTACAGTCGGACAGCACAATCCTGTTGAATTTCACAAAAAACCTATTGTAGGACTGAAAATCTGAAAATATCTGAATTATCTCTAGAGGAAAAGGACATGCTCTTTGCAAGATGTGGATTAATGGACACAACAGTAACCTCAAGTATGACTGCATATCTTTACCACAAAAGATTTTACCTTGACAAATATGAATTTTTGCAGAAATCATGCTGGGTCATTCATCAGAAATGTGCTGTCCAACTGTAAAAAATTAGAAATTTTGGATTTTCCCATCATATACTACGTACTTTACGTGTAAAAAAAAAAAAAAAAATCTGAAAAAGCTTGTGGGGGGGTGGGGGGGGGGGGGTGTCAAGTGGGGACCACTGGTTGAAATTTTATGGAATGGCCCTAATATATATATCACCAACTAAATTAAATAGCACTCTTGCAGTTTCTCAAACCATTACATTTACGCAATAAATTCTCTGGCAATTCCTCATCTTACTCTGTCAACTGTGAACAGTGTACAAGTGAGAAAATGTGTGTTTAGAATCGAAAAGAGCTGGTGAGGAGTTAGTAATCAAAATGAATTTCTTCAGGCTACTGAACCTAAAAATTACCTGTCGCTTAGGTGATGGAAGCTAATACTCTCATCAGGATGGTCTTCTTCAAAGCTCAGATTAGACCAGCTGCCAAGACTGTCATCTCCCACGCTTAGATTCAGCTGTTGACTGATGGTCGACTCAGTCACGTTGGCGCTCTCCCTTCCAGGGGCACTGGAATATAAATAGTGATATCCACGTAACTAAGCACAGATGTTAAAACATGACAACATTTTTAAATGTTTAACTATGTAGACTAGGACTTATGTAATGTCAAAGTGTGAAGTTAAAGTGCTCAGTACTTTGCTGGATAACTACTGAATTGACACTCTTAGTCATATGACATTGACAGTATATGCACAAAACTATGCACTACCCATACCATCATAGTGGTACCACATTAATACTGTATTAATCAATGGAAAATCTACAATTAAGTCTGAATTCAACTAAATCAGAATGGCATAAATCAAAATTAACTACATCAAAGCAATTGAATATTTGTAATTCATTCAAATCACTTACCCAAATCTGTCCAATATTACATAACCACCGGAAACTTTAATGACTAAGAAACCCACACTATTTGAGTAATTCATGAGCCACATTTCTTCAGAAGTACAAACCTGAGTTATTACACTTTTTTGTCTTTTTACAACAGTAGTCATCTTTTTTTGTTTACCTGAGGTTGATGGTTTGGCAAATGTTGGACAATGCAGACGTCATAATCTCTGTGGTAAGACTTTCTGCAAAGCTTGCGCCATCATGACCAATCCCACTGTCTGCATTTAAGCTGGTGCTGCTATGTTCCTTCTTAGCTTTCTCAAGTGCTGCAGATACCATTTCCTCAGCAAAAATTGCTCTCTTGTCCAAATCGATGTGGATTTTGGGGATTTCAAGACCAACCACTGTTTCAGAGTCTTGCTGCACTCTCTTCGGAATTCCATGGTACTTAAGGTGACAATTTTTGCAAAATGAGCAATCTCTGGCTTGACAGAACTGACAAGTCTTATATGCCTCTGTCAGCTTCTCGGTGAAAGAACTGCATTCCAAAGACCTCCTCTCTTCTGCTGTCTGAAGAGCTGCAGACCCCAAAGTCATTTCCAAAGTGTCATCAACAATCTTCCTGGCATAATGCTCAATTACTTGCATAACACCGTTATTGTATTTTCCATCATCCAAACTGCTGGTGCTATGGTATTGCCTGGTTTTCCCTGTGAATGGTAGCACTGAACATGAAAATGCAGTTTTGATTACGTTTTCTGCCATGTCTTCAACATTTGACTTCCTGTAGAGACATGAGTCTGTAAGGGATTTTGGAAGTCTAACTGAAGACATTCTTAGCTTTCTTGTGACGTCACATGTAATATTGTAGGCTAATGACTCCGCAAAGTTCACAAGTTCCATGTATTCCTTACTACCAATGTTTTCAACATCTTGACAAACACATGGCACAGATTCACTAGAGGACCCCTCTTGTCCTTGGGCAAAAATGGCAGGAGAGGACTCAGATGGTGGGATTTTAAAAACACTACGGCTGCCTTCATGGTGTAAATGTTGAGATGAGCCAAGTCTTGACGGGGACTTCTGCTTTATATTCTGTGCAGCATGAGCCAGGCCTGATTTAATAGATTTATAAGCCAACTGACTGGCATACTGATCCAGGATAAGTTCTCGGCTTCCTCCATCTTTTTTAAGCACCCTGATAACATATCCTGCATGCTCATCAGGAACACTTTCACAGCTTGGGTAATCCGACTGGTTATTCTGAGGATTGGGAAGTGGTGGAATTAGATCATTTGACCACTGGTTAGTCTTGCTGACAACATGACATGCTTTACAGTCACCACGCTGATGCTTATCTGACTTTACAGGTCCTCTTTTGACACTTTTGTGGCGGCAGTTGCTGGAACTCATCATCCGCTTTACATCATTGATGACTTCCCCAGCAATTTCCCCAGCATATGTCCACAAGGAATTTAAAGTCTGTTCTGAGAATTGCGCACTGTGTAAACCAAAGCTGTCACTGTCTTTTTCATTCTCTGGCTTACTTACATCACCTATGCTTAAAGTGTCCATCTCCGTTGCCATGGAAACAATGTGGCATGCCAAACGCTCAGCATAACGAAGTGCCCCTCTCTCAATCATTTTGTTACCCAAGCTTGGACTCTGCTCCGTGTTATGAGTCACAACGTCAAGACCATCTTCCTGCTCATCATCCTCATCTTCATTGATGACAGCTTCTTCAGAAAGGGATCTCATGAGCCTAAGCATGAATTCCTCCTTCTCTGAATCTGAGCCTTCTTCAACTCCTGGACTGGGCTCGTAATGTGGAGTGGGTGGGGGTGTTGCAGGGGAGAATTCCTCGGCAAGCTTGCCCTTGAGCTTCTTTGAAAACTGTTTAAATTTTTTCTCACTTGAGATGTCCAATGGTTGTTGAGGAGTTGAGGGAGGAGTGCCAGGGCTTCCACTGGATTTGGTTCCGGCACTGCCATTAAGCATCTCTTCCGAGATGACTTTTCTTCCTCCACGAACAGCCCCTTCAAATCTGGGCACTTCCAAAGTATCCTTCATTACGGCAGACTGAATTTCTGGTGAGACTTTCTCGAGAGTATGTATATTTCTTAAGCCAGACTGACAAGTTGTTTTATCCATGTTCTTTGAAGTTAAATGAGGCTGAGAGTTACATGATGACAACGCTGTGAAATCATCTTTAGCACTTAAAGACAAGATTTTCTGTGATACACATAAATTATAAGATGGTGGACTCTGACATGCCACATCCTGGGATTTTGCTATACCAGTACATGTAGCCATTCGACTTACAATATTTTTACCTAAGAAATCACCACAATCATCCACTTTTTCCTTCATTTTGCTTGTGGACACAATATCAAATGCTTCACCCACTATTGTTTCAACCATGGCACCAGAAACATTCTCAAAACTTTTAACCACTGAAGGTTTCTCAGCAGCACATGTAGATGTAATCCCAAAATTCCCACAGACATTACGGATTTTGGAAATACCTAGCACTGACTCAGAAAATGTTGCAGTAGATGTGTTTGATGTGGAGGTCACTGCCCTTCCTTGAGAACAAATGCTTCTTTTGGGGCTGCTTTGGCAAGTGTGACTAATGCTGGACTTATACTGACACATTTCCTCTGGGTTCTGCAGGTAGGAGATAGCTTTCCCAGCAGCAGGGACTGGAACACAACTGGCCATTCCAGACACACAGTACAAAGCTTTCTTAACATTGCAGCCATCTACTACTTCTTGGGTTCCAGCCTGAATTAGTGACTGCGAACTCTGGTAACTTGACTGGGCATTGCAGATTTTTGTGGTCTGAGAAGCATCTTCAGCACTAACATAGCAGATATTGTCCAGTGACACACTTATGGCTGCCTGTGTCGTAAAAGTCACATCAGCTTGGGACAGTTCTATGAAGGCTTCTTGCAGAACTGACTCGGACAAATCTGAAGCATAAGAACAAACCACTTCTTCTTGGTGTTCAAAAGACCAGTCTTTTGGGGTAAGAGGTGTAGAAGGATGTGAGAACTGGCATACCTCCATAATTCCCTCAAATACTAATTCCTCGGCAAGATCTGCTGCAAATCTAGTCACAGTGTTGTTAAAAATCTGCTTTTTCACAAACAAAAACTCTTTCAGAGCTCCAGAGACTGCTTCCCCAACAAGGAAACCAGCCAAGCCGTTTATGGCACGCTCTTTTAACACGTATGCATGGCGCATTCCTATTTCTTGAAAGGCCATATGAAACACTGAAGATGTTAGCCTAGCAGCTAAATGACAAAGTGTTGTAGTGCAGGATGACACTCCTTTCTGTAAATCTCTTAAGGCACTGCCAATGCTCATTTCAACCAGATCTGTGGCAAACTTCTGAATCCCATCCTTCAGAGACTGTGAGTGTGATCGGGCAATAGTGACCATCTCCTGAATGTCTGACAGTTTCATTAGATGTCCGTTAGTGTTTTTGAATTCTTTATGGCACACACAACTCAAGTTCTTGTTAATATTAATGTCAACAGGAGAAGAGTACCCACAAACAGTTCCAAGAATTTCTTTTGAGAGATTGTTCGCAAAATCGGAATAGGTTTTATATAGTGAGCAAAGGTCCTGTGGCTTGCGCAATTCGGAAACATCTCCATCTAGTTTCCAAAAACACTCCAAAGCTCCTCCTTCTCCCAGAGGACTAAATGCTGATGAGTGAACTGGGCTGAAGAGTCCCCCACTCTCCTCACAGGATGTCCTCACTGGTCGTGGAGAATCTGGAGCATCAGAGTGTATACTATATGGAGATCCTGGTTTAAGTGGAGTGGGCTTCCTGATATTGGCTGGAAGGGTCCTGTGGTCAAACTTGTGAGGGTTCATTGCTGTTGCTGAGCCACCCTTTTGATTATATTTACTAACAGAGCTGTCAGATGGCTTTTTTTTCTGAGTAACAAGGACTTGTTCTTTAGGCATCTTCATTGCAGAATCAAAACACTGAACCAGGTCATCAAACTGATCAAAACTATCAAAAAACTCACAAACCTCAGAGTCAGAATCTTCCACGCCCTCTTTAAGAACAGGGATCTTTGGAATGTCAAGCTTTGCCTTTAGGCTCTTCTGATAACCAACCTCATCCAAAAAAATAATGGGACTTGGACTTGAGCAATCTGAATCATCAGATTCGGTGAATGATGTAGACGTAACATGTGTTTTTGATAGGTTACTTGGTGTGGATAGGTTCCAATCACTCTCTGCACCCCGAGAGCATATTGTTGGTGACTTCTGCAATGATTCTGATACATTAGAAGCTGATGTCTGTCTGCTCTTGGACATCTTGGAAAAAGAACTAATAATGATATGGGAACCAGATAAATCTTTGAAATGGGAGGGGAGAGTCTGGGAAGCCACATCTCTCTGGTTCCTCTTGTTATACACAACTACGGAATAAGAAGGGACATAGTGACAATACATTTTTAAAAATGTTAAATAAAATGCATTTAATAAGGTTTTTAGGGCATACTTAATACAGAATGCAAAATGGTTCCTGAGCCAGACATTAATTAGCAGTAGTAGCTCAGTGGTTTATTTACATGAGTAACATGTAAAAGTAGAGCATAACCTGTCTCCTCTTCTTCAAGATGTTCAAAAGCTGTGACAAAATCTTCCTCTATAGAGGAGACAGACTGGTTGGTGTCATCATCGTCAGCTTGACATGACTCTGATATGCCCCTCTGCAGAGACTGTACCTCCAGAGAGTATCTGATGCCTGCTGTATAGCGACTCAGTAACCCCAGCATAGTAAAAACACTGAATTGTGGAGGGCTACCATGTCTTAGTATGCATATGGTTCTGGAGGAGTTAATCTGCAATTAGGAAATCATTAAAGACATCACTCTGTGTGGCCCAAAACATGTTTGAGAATGAACAGTTTTTCAATCAGTTTGTGGCTTGATATGAAAGCCTTTCTGCCTACAAAATTAGCCCTATTGTCACACAAAGAACATACCACTCCTAGAAAACAACAAAGCAGAACTTAATATTAAAGAAATCAAATACACACACATGCATGAATAATTAGTAAACATTCTGTAAACATCTGATGGATAATGTACCTGAGAGATCCCATCTTTTCTGTCCAAGGTTTGCTTTGGATCTTTGAGGAGCAGTACTTCTTCATCTTTGAGAGTATGTACATGTAGGGATCTTAGCAAGTCCAATAATTCAGTAGAGAGAGAGGTCATAGCCTGTGTGAATTACAATTAGATTAATGTATAAGTAACAATATGCTTTTTATAAGTAATAATGTATAAGTAACAATATGTTTTTTATTCTAGTGAATCATTAAAAATAGAATTTTAAACTTGATTGAGTTCTTCCTTCTGAAAGTATTTTGATAATAACATTACCATTGTTTGAATTATCTAAAATAACCAACTTTTTGACCACAGTTGTCAATCCCATGATTTCTAACTTTATCATTTTATATCACGTGCATGACTTATAACGTGAATCATTTCTTGACAGGATAGGAGTTGCAACTATTTTTAATGATTTCAGTAAAAAAGTCAGAAAGTTATTGATGGAAAATAAAAGATGGAAGTTATTGATAAGAATATATGTCACTCTAATGCCTTAGCCCATCATGCTAAATCATGTTGGTATCATGTAGCAATTGAAGAGAATTAAACTGAAATGAAAGGAAAGTTTACAATACTCTCCTGTTACACATAAAATATGTACATTTTCATTATCAGGTGATTTTTTTATTAGATTTTTGATGTTGCAGTCTGATAAAATCTGTTTGATAGTTTGCATTAGCATATTTGAAAAGATGTGAATTTGTCAGTATGTATAGGCAAATTCATGGTAATAATTATTACAGATTAATACAGATATTAAACTAACAAGTCAGATATAAACTAGTGAACTTCTGAATATAAAAAAAAAGAAATAAAATCATCTACACATAATACAAGCTTATGTTAACATGCATGTGCCCCTTTATAGGAACGAATTATATGTTCCTCTGTTTATTCATATACAAATTTTTTCCGTATTTACCGTCATATACAGTGAATCACATGTGACTATTCACAGTACGATGTCACCCCCCACCCCCCACCCCCGACCCCCGTATTTGGATTTTTTTCTTGCATTTTTCTTCATGAAGAAGCCCGTAGTAACAATAGCGTGCTCTCCTGTCCACAGTCTCATTTGATGTGACTTCTGATAAGACTCCTTCAACAAGAAACAGCTGGACATCTCTGCACAAGATCCTCACAATCGCCACAACATCTTTTCATCTTTACTCATTCATTCTTTCATTCATCTTCTTCCGCTTGTTCCGGGGTCGTGTCGCGGGGCAGCAGCCTAAGCAGTGAGTTCCAGACGTCCCTCTCCCCAGCCACTTCCTCCAGCCCTTCCGAGGGGACGCCAAGGCGCACCCAGACAAGCCAAGAGACGTAGTCCCTCCAGCGTGTTCTGGGTCGGCCCCGGGGACTCTTCCCGGTTGGTCCTGTCTGAAACACCACACCAGGGAAGCATTTGGGAGCCATTCTAATCAGATGCCCGAGCCACCTCAACTGGCTCCTCTGAACGTGGAGGAGCAGCGGTTCTACTCCGAGCTCTTCCCGGATGACAGAACTTCTCATCCTATCTCTAAGGGAGAGCCCTGCTACCCTGCGAAGGAAGCTCATTTCCGCCGCTTGTATTCGCAATCTTGTTCTTTCGGTCACTAACCAAAGCTTGTGGCCATAGGTGAGGGAAGGAATGCAAATCGACTGGTAAATTGAGAGCTTTGCCATCCGGCTCAGCTCCCTCTTCACCATGACGGACCGGTACAAGCTCCGGTTTACAGCAGAGGCTGAACTGATCCGCCTGTCAATCTCCCGCTCCATCCTTCCCTCACTTGTGAACAAGACCACGAGATACTTGAACTCCTCCACTTGGGGCAGGACCTCATTCCAGACCCGGAGGGTGCATTCCACCATTTCCAACTGAGAACTATGGCCTCGGACTTGGAGGTGCTGATTCTCATCCCAGTCGCTTCAAACTCAGCTGCAAATCGTTTCAGCGAGAGCTGGAGGTCTTGGCTCGATGAAGCCAAAAGGACAGCATCATCTGCGAAAAGCAAAGACAAGATCCTATGGCCACCAAACCAGAACCCCCCAACACCTTGGCTGCACCTAGAAATTCTATCCATAAAAATAATGAACAGAACCGGTGACAAAGGGCAGCCTTGGGCGGAGTCCAACCCCCACTGGAAATGAATTCGACATGTTGTTACCAATGCGGACCAAGCTCTCGCTCTGGCAACACAGAGACTGAACGGCCCATAGCAATGGATTCGGTATACCATATTACCGGAGCACACCCCACAAGATATCTCAAGGGACACGGAAGAAAGCCTTCTACAAAGTCCACAAAGCACATGTGGACAGGTTAGGCAAACTCCCATGCCCCCTCCAGGATCCTGTAGAGTGTGTAGGGCTGGTCAAGAGTGCTGTGGCCAGGATGAAAACCACACTGTTCCTCCTGAATCCGAGGTTCAACCATTGGCCGGATCCTCCTCACCAGTACTCCTGAATAGCCATTTTCCGGGAATGCTGACGAGTGTGATTCCACGATAGTTGGAACACACCCTCCGGTCACCTTTTTTAAAAAGGGGAACTACCACCACGGTTTGCCAATCCAGAGGTACGGCCCCCGATGACCACGTGTCACTACATGTTCACTACACACTAAGAAGTCCCCTTCACCTTCACTGGTGCAGTTTTCCAATCTCACAACAGAAGAGATCCTGCAACTCATCTTATGCAATCCCACAACCTGCCCACGGAATACCTTCACAATGTTCCAGCCCATCTCTTAAGACCTTCTCCACTTTATCACCACCATCATCAATAGCTCCATATCAGTCTTTCTATCTCTTGCTGAACAAGCTCCAAGACCCTAATCAGTCTGGCTTAAAAGCAGCACATTCCACAGAGACTGTTCTTTTGGCGGTCAAAGAAAAACTAAGTGCAGCGAGATCTGCAATGATGTCATCAGTCAACCACAAGACTCTCTTGTCCATCCTCGGGAGTCTTGGAATTTGTGGTTCAGCGTGGCAATGGCTGGCTTCCTACCTGGAAGATTGCTCATATCAGGTTACGTGGAAGAGATCTGCGTCTGCTCCACACAGACTGTCTACAGGTGAAACTCAATATCAGCAAAACTGAACAGCTATTAATCTCATATGACTCATCCTCACATTAGGATCTTGTAATCTCCCTGGACAACTCTCTGATTCTCCCCTTCGGTTACTGCAGTACCTTCGGTTACGAACAGTCACCTGTTCTTCTCCTATCATATTGCTAATCTTTTTTGATCATGTTGATTTCTCCTCTTTAAAATGAGAAGGACATAAATGTCTTTCCACTAAGGACACTCAGCCACTTGTTCATTCCCTTGTCTTCTCAAGACTGGACTACTGTAACTCATTCCTGGCAGACTTGCCGCTGAGTGCCATCTGGCCTCTTCACCTGATGCAGAATACAGAAGTTTGATTTGTTTTCCACCTTCCCAAGTTCTCCCATACCATTCCACTGCTCTGTTTTCTCCATTGGCTTCCTGTATCTGCTTGAATAAGATTTAAAACACTGATGCTTGGCAACAAAACCAAAAATGGGCCAGCACCCTCCTATCTCAAAGTACTTATCACACCCCACACTGCACTGCACTCTCTCTGACCCTTCAGCATTGCTTGGCTGGTCCCTCCATCTATCAGGGTACAAGAAAAACATGTATGTAAACTGTTCTCTGTTTTGGCACCTAGGTGATGAAATGAACTTTCCTAGATGTCCGGACAGCTGAGTCACTGGGTGTCTTCAAACGACGACTAAAACCTACCGTTTCCAGAAGTATTTAGATTAGAACTATGTATCCTTATGTTTATTCATTTAAAAAGAAAAACCTTGCCAAGAGAGTTTTTGACTAATGGTCTACTTAGCCTGTGTCGTATTGAACCAGTATCAGAATGTATTCACTGATAGTGACTTTAAAGCACTTATGTAAGTCGCTCTGGAAAAGGATGTCTTCCAAATGCCATCAGTGTAAATGTAAGTATGTAGTTTCATGGCATCTATCTGGCAACAGAGTAAGAGTGTAGAGTAAGAGTACACCTTTGGGACCAGGGTTTTGACAGAAAATGTGATGCATGTTGAGCTTTTTTGAAAAAGATTTCAAGACGAAGAGTAAATGAGCACCTTTTGAATAATTGGAAGGAACAAGTAGACGTATTAATACATTTTAAACAGCAGTATTTAATTTCAGGAATGTGACCTAGCACAGGGGTATTTTGCCTCCCAATAAGACCTTGCCAAATCATGTTAGAAATTAAACTGGAAAACTGAGACATAAAGTTAATTAAAACCAGTGATTCTCAAGAAATGTTATCTTATGTATATCCTATAGTAACAGACCACATAAAGGTAAAACAAGAATTTTGCAAATAATAATATTTTATTTATCAGATACTATTTTTTGAATAGGACTAATGGAACACATTAGAATATTGTTATTCACATGTATTATGAAGATCATGTGGCATGTTAGAGCAGCCTTTCCACAACTTTGTAAAATATTAATCAAAATGCTAAACAAAATGTCAGCAAAATGCTGTCAGGATCATAACCAAGGCCTAAAACATACAAAATGATCTTTTAAATTAGTTTGCTTATTGCAAACTGAAAGAAAATAGACACCTGCCTGTAGGGTGAAATCCTCCCCTCTTGTAGAACTAGGTAAACATATGAAATGTACCTGAAAGAAAAGATATAAGACTTTGACTGAGTTTTGGATTAATCATGTCTATAATAATTTCCACTGAATTTTTTTAAACAATAATAATAATAATAAAACACATTGTTCCTGTGTATAATGCTGTACATAAAATATACA
This sequence comes from Tandanus tandanus, assembly GCA_039654325.1. Classification (NCBI taxonomy): domain Eukaryota; kingdom Metazoa; phylum Chordata; class Actinopteri; order Siluriformes; family Plotosidae; genus Tandanus; species Tandanus tandanus. The sequence goes on from JBCNYH010000012.1 coordinate 36,060,574, forward strand.
CAGTACAGATCTTGCATGTGAGACAAAGTATGTCATCATCACACCTGGAATGCATCTCACCTAACCTAACATGAGAAATATACAAACCCACACCAATTAATACACCAAAGAATTCATCATTTAGACTAAATGCCACTTCAGGCTTAATGGCATACTTAGGATCACTGCTAGATTTGTCTTGATGTATGTTCAATAATTCAGGTAAGGAAATCCCAAAAAGTTTGAATCAGATCATCTGGATTTTGTGAAAACTTTGTGTCCAGGTGAACTGATTTAAACTCTTTTGGAACTGGTAGATTTAATTACTGGCATACATTTTAAGATAATTAAGATATACAGCGGACGACTGAAGATAAACTCCGATGCAGTTATTTCCAACACAACACTTAAGTTGAGGAAGTTATTTCAAAATAATTCAGTTAACCAAGACTGTGGTTAAAACCACTGATACAAATTTCCAGCAAATTCCGAAATGAATGACACGCAACAGAATGACTGCATAAAATAAATGTTATAAACCTCTTCCAATGCTGGAAAGGGAAAGAGATTTTCAGATAGGAGATAGCTGTGAAAAGCACATCAAGTAATTAATAGAGCAAATACACAAAACAGTTATAATACAATTAAGTGCATTTATAAACATGTTTGAAATGTTTTGTGAAGAGAGTCATAATTCAGATGTTATGCTTCAGTCTCTTCTGAAATCAGTAGTAATAGTAAGAACTTTTTTGCATATTGTTCTTACTTGTTGCAGACACGGTGACTCTCTAGCATGCAGCTCTGGCACCACGTTGCTCAGCTCTTTCCTGTTCTTTAAAAGGCTTCTCAGGGACAGGGCTGAACTCTCACGGACAATCTAATCATACAAACACAGGGCAAAATAGAGCTGCTGGTTACATCATTCAGTCCAAAAATTATTAAAAGAAGAAAGATTTATCCATCATTTGACTCTATAGTGTAGACTAGGATGATGGTAATGAATGTTGTAATGTGGTAAAAGTAAATGTCTGAAACAATAAACACTTTAATGGTTTCCCCCAGTGTTGACTTGATGCCAACAGTATTAACCAGCTGGACAGAACTAAACGCTACAAAAAAAAAAACCCTAATTGCTGGATATTTTAAGCGATATTTAGAAAACACACACACACACACACACACACACACACACACACACACACACACACAAAAGCAATAATTCCATTCTTAATATATGGAGCAGATCATGTGTCAGTTATGATGAAGTTTTAATAATTTTTTCCTGAAAATGAGACGCTCTGTGAGTTCCCTTAATAAGGTAGTGAATTTTTCCTATAGAAAGCCACATTCATGCAATACAGAACAAATCATGTCTCTTTTTCAATGCATTTAAACTGTTTTACCTGACTACCACAAACACTACTGCCTTTTTTTTTTTTTTACCTATTTCAGGCCATGTAGCAGTTCTTCTTGTGCTCTGTGTCAACTCAAAGTTTTGCCTTAAATTACAGGTTATACATCTTAAATGTGCAGTCTTCTATGTACAAGAACACAGCACCAAACTTAACATGGCTGCTGTCTGTTGTAAAAAATAATTTTAAGCACTCCAAGAGTGCAAACCCCTACCAAGGCAGCTCATCCGCCTCATCCCGTAATGGTAAAGAAAAAAAATTCCCACATCCAGATCACCCCTAAAATCTAATGGAGTGTTATTTACGCCATATTTCACCCCTCCAAAAACTTTCTCAAAAGTCTGTTCATAATTTGTTTGCAAAAGCTGCTAACAAACAAACAAACAAACAGACCATTGATGACAAAAACATAATAGAGGTAATAAAATCTGTTTTACTATATGATATTAGATCATTTCAATACATGTTTTTTGTCCCAAGCCCATTCCAAATAATTTACTGACCACTGATTAAATAGATAAATAGCTTAGTCAATCTGCCTGAACTATTTACCCCTGCCTGGGCCATGCTGTTTGGTGACTGCACAATTATTGGTATTCTAACTGATATTTTAACCTCCATGTATACTGCAGGAAGGATGTTTACGTTACAGAAGCCCATATCTTTGCGATATGTATTTGTAACTTTTCTATAGTGTTTTTTTTTTAAATAAGTGAATTAACTTAATGTAAGTCTTCAATGTTGTTTTTGTCATATAAATTAAATAAAGACACCACATAAATTAAATAAAGACACTTAATCCTACTAGGCTCCAGCGTCCCTGAGACCCTAGTAGGATTAAGCAGTTTGTCAAATAAAAGAGTCAGTGAGAGTATAAACCAAGAAGGCTTGGCAACCAACCCCCCCACTCCCCTCCCCCTATGGATCTCTGGTGCACCGCTGTGGGGGTCAGGCCCCCTGGTTGGGAATCACTGGCCTATATACAACTGTAAATTTATAACCCATCCTAGTACATGCCACTCATTCATTCCTTTTGAGTGTTAATATAAACACTATTAAAAGTTTTGTGGGTTTTTTTTTTTTTTTTGCTGTAAATGATTAATTGCAATAAAAAATACTTTTTGGTGAAAAAAGTTTATACCTTATTTCTTTTTTCCTACACATTGCTAAACACATCTGTTGAAGTTAACTTTAGATTTCCACTTAACGCAGTATCTCCTACTGCAAACTGAAAACCATGGACGAACCTGCTGTCCATTCTTTAACACACACAGACCACAGTTTCCTAAATACAGGGCTGCCCAAACCTCATACCTCTCCCGTCTCCGTCAGCACTGTCAACTAGAAGCTGCAAAGCACTCTACCACTACACTTTTTCACTTCTTCTATTACCTCTGTTCTCCAACAGCAAGCTTGCTACAGTGAATTTCTCTCTTAAAGAGACCACATCCATATTCCTTCTATTTTCACTCTTTCCAGTCTGTTCTCAATCAGAGAAATGAGCATGAGGTTGAACTTAACATCCTGTGGGTTACATCCTGTCCCCATCTCCCTACTGTTATCCTGAAAACCTGTCAGATAATACTCCCATCTCCAACATGATGTTCTCCCATTGGCATTTTTTGCATGGAGGAGTCTAACATAATGAATTTTATTTATTAACAAACGACAAATGCAATTAATCGTCAATCTGTTTTTCATATTGAAAGAGCTTTTACCATCCACTCAATCTCTCTCACTCATTTGCCAAACTGCTTAATCCTACTAGGGTCATAGGGAGACTGGATCCTTTCTCAGCCAACAGTGGCAGAAGGTGTGGTACACCCTGAACAGCTAGCCAGACCATCGCAGGGCCAACACACACAACCGTTCCCACTCACACCTAGGGGCGATTTGTATTTGGATTTGTACACAGCTAATTAGCCTAATGTGCATGTCTTTGGACTGTGGGAGGAATCCGGAGTACCCAGAGGAACCACACGCTAGCACGGGGAGAACATGCAACTCCACACAGCAACGCCTGAGGCCGGGACTCAAACCCAGGACGTGCTAACCACCTGCTATTACCATCTACTTGATATTTACATTTACAGCATTTAGCAGACGCTCCAGAGAGACTTACAGAAGTGCTTTAAAGTCACTATCAGTGAATATATTCTTATACTGGTTTGTCAGGACACAGACTAAGTATACCATCAGTCAAAAACTCAATCATATTAATATCTTCAAGTCCTTTCGGTCAAGCTTTGTTCATCTTCCAACACTGAAGACTTTTAATGACATTCCTGCTCTCGACTGATTCCTTTCCTCAAAATCTTTACCTTATCCTATAGGTCAGTACAATGAAACACCATTTGCCTGTTTGTCTATCATCAAACCCAGTGGAGCAGCTCTCTCCTGATTTATTCTTAACTCAATGAAAGAGAATATCTCACTGACCGAGATCTGTTTCTGTTCTCTATATTCTATATATTTGCCACGCTATCGTCTGGTTACATTATCTAGCACTGCAACCTCAATTTTCAGTATGCAAATCATCCACAGACTTATACGCAACCTCCTCATTAAGTGCCTGTACTGTTATTAAAATGATTGTATGTACTCTAATTTTCTGAAACCTGGGACTCTAATTTTCTTAAGCCCTTGAATAAAGTCCCACAGGGCTTTCATCACACTTTCTCCATTAAAGCCTTCAAATCCTGGTTAAAACTGAATCCTTTTTCTGGCTTTACATTGTGTTTTATTGCCTTGCTGCTTTGTTTTCCACTAGTCTGTAGTATCTAGTGGTGTGTTTTAGTGTTGCTTCTTTTTCAACACCAGTACACTTTTTGTAATTCCAGTTCTAACTATTATTCTCTTAATGCTACTATTACTTTTAATAATAATAATAATAATAATAATACGTTGCCTTTAATAAAAATCATGCACATGACCAACCATACTACTACTAACAGCAACAATTCTCAAAGATATTCATAACAATAAATAGTAATGATATGAGATGTTTTTGTATAATTAGGCTACCTCTTTCCTGATGCTGGCACGGTTCTTGAGTGGAACACCTTTGATCCGGGCACAGGCATCCATGGCAATGCGGGGCTGGTCTGGGAGGCCACACTTTGCAAAGGAAGAAAAGAGAAATAAAAGATTGCTATACAGATCTGATTGACGGCAACTGCCCTGAAATAGACCTGTAAATTAAAACACTGATGTTTGGTAACTTTCCTGATTTTTTTTTATTCAACATACAAGGTAACACAATCAAATATAAAGACATGGGCAATGCAATATTCACATTGAATAGTGTTAGCACCACATAATATGCTTAAGAGATTCATTTCTAGAGACCTCTGCTGCTTGCAAATCAAACAGAATTGAATAAAAACATTGTTCTAAGTTTATAGGCTGCTAAAATTTCTAATTCTGAA
>JBCNYH010000012.1:36083124-36099080 GCA_039654325.1 Tandanus tandanus
TGAAAAACTACGACCCTCAAAGCGGAAACAAAAAACTAACGACCTTCACCAGGTGAGGGTTTGTCCCGGGCTGCACAAAGCGCCTTTTGGGGTTTCGTTTTTTTTTTTTTTTTTTTTTTTTTTTGTGTTGTTGTTTTTGGCATTTCTGTCTATTTGAAGCAATCAGGTGCAGAAACATGTGATGAGTTTTTACCAAAGATGTCACACATGCCAATAATATTTTGTTTAGTTTTTTTACTTTCACCCAAAATTATAAACCAATAAATAAATATAGAAATAAACAAACAGACATATGACTGAGAAAGACACTGGAGAAGCCAGGTTGCAGATGGGGTCTTAATTAGTTGATGTATAAGTGATATAGACAGGACTTGCCTTTTGGCACGGTTCTGCTTATGTGATTTATGTGACATTTGACACAGAACAAGTATGAGACCTTTATATACTCAACAAGTGCAAATGATAAGGAAATACAATGATGTGAAAATGGTCAGTGATGTTTTCAGATACTGGTCTATTAATTCAGGGATACTGTATACATATTGCATGGCGATGCAATTGTATTTTCGATTTGGAAGCATATTTGCACTTGTTAGATACATTTATAGATAGATTTTAATCGTTTCATGTTCCTGTGACAACTCTCTTTCTCTCTTTCTCACACACATACACACACGCGCGCCTTTACTTAAAAAAAACATAGAGGCATGCTCATTCATACCTTAGCAACTGACACCAGTGAACGTATGTGTCTACAACACAACATGAGCTGATGCATGTGTCACACCATGCTGCAGGTGCAGTCACACTTTTAGCTGCCCACAATGTGAGTATCTTCTCCACCTTTTCACTTCTCACTGACTCTATGCTTTATTCTAATCTCAACATTTCCCAAAGCTGTATCATGGCAGGGCCACAAACAGTTAGTTAGCATGTAAGTAGGTCCAAGTCCCAAACAAACAACACTTGCACAAAGGAAGCCAAGCAGAGCAATGCAGCACAAAACAGCAAACAGGGTCAGGTAAAAAAGACAGAGAAGGTACAGAAACAGAGTCAGTGAAAGCTAAAGGAAGAGAGATCAATTTCTGCTTATTCTGAGGGACATTGTGAGGCACAAAAGGGGCATGTGTGTATACCTTCAGGTCCCTCCTTTCCAGGTGCAGGAGCTCAGAGCCGCGGATGTCGTGGCGGATGAAGATGTCTTTGTACTCCCCCAAGCTGAGCTGCTCCAGCCAGGCGCCCACCTCCTCAGTGCCCCACCTCTGAACTACACAAGTCAAGAGCAACAAGGCCCCTTCAGTCTCCAAGCCCCGTGCACGCCGCGAAGGACACGAGCAAATGGAGTCAGGGGGCCGAAGTAAAACAAAATAAATAAATAAAACACCACCAACAACAACAACCACAAAGGGGGGAAGGAATCAAAAACAGAAAGAGAAGACACAGAAAGGAGTGGCGGCAGCAGCTGGCAAAAAGAGGGTTAAACAGGTTTTGGTCTGGTACTCTCTCTCTGGTCACTGGCAGACACCCAGAGGGTAATTTCTGGCATGCAGGTTATCAGAGTGGGACATTCACCACTGCATTCAGAGCAGACACAGGAGACAGCAGAAGAGAGAAAGAGAGAGAAAGAGAGAGATAGAGAGAGAGGTAGAGAAAGAAAGAGCAGGGAGGACGGGAGGTTTAAGCCTGTAAGCCATAATGATCAATGTCTGGACCCTGAACCATGGTTTCAACTGTCCTTTTCCATCCAGCCATACACTTGCTCATCCACAGACAGGAAGCCATGCGTCGGATATACATTATTGAGCTTATACTGTATGCTGACATCATCCCAGAACACTGAACCACCAGGGACAATTTCTGTGGCTGGTATGAGTTATAGTTTGTGTAAAGCACATAACAGTTTCATAGAATTTTAGTTATGGAGAAGTGAACTTGCTACAAAGTTGACAAGTGTCAGTTTATACATTTCAAGAGTCCAATCAAACTGAGTCCATTTGTAATATGAATCTTAATTTGTGTATGCGTGGTTATGGTTTCCCTTCCATGAGTTGAGTCACAGTGGTTTGAACCTGCTGTTCACGTGTGGACACATGAGACTGTATCTGACTCACAGGACAACATCATGTACAAAGGAAGTGCAGGATGCTCATGGATGGTTGGGTTGTATTTAGGACGTCACAGAACAGAGAACTCTTGGGGGAGGGGGGTACAGATACTACATGAAGATCTATGGCATCAGACATGCCTCAGAACCCTGCCGTGATGGATTTAAGAGGTGAGCCCCATCATCATTTCACTCTGAACTGTAGTATAAGTGAGAAATAGGGACACTTCTCAGTTCAGTTTTGGTATTACATGGTGCTATTATCTTCTTCTCAACTACAAACCACAATCTGGCGACAGTTACATAAATGCAATCTCCTACTATCCATCTATGAAATTCTTTGTGTGTTTAAAGTCAGAACTGCCACTCATGCTTACCTGACTGTGGGCTGGACTTCTTAAGTGCTTTCTCTTTCTTGAACTTTGGCACAATACGGAACATGCCACTTCGGCTGTTTCTCTTGCCATACTCCAGGGAGTGGTCCTATCACATATATATACACATCAAGTAAAATGTTTGCTCTCAGGCATGCTTGGCATGCTGATAATGGGAATGAGGGGTGTGTTGCTGATGAGAATGTTGGCATTTACTATGTTGGTGTTTGGTATACTGGTGTTGGGAATGTTAGTGTTGGGAATTTTGAACATGTTGAGGGAAATGTTGGGCATGGTGCTAATGGGTATGTCAGGCATATTGGAAATGAATGTGTTTAATAGATTACATGCATGTTAGCGCTGGGTATTTTGATTTTGAAGATGTTGGTAATCTGCATGTTGCACGTACTGGTGATAGAACAACTTGGTAATGTGTGTGTTTGCTGATGATGGTGATGGCCATTTTGAGCATATACTTAACAGGCATTGATTGATGGACATGTCCGGCATGTTGATGATGAGCATGTTTAACATTATGTGCAGCAGGTAATGGACAAGGTGGTCATATTTACTTATGATGGCAATGTTGGTGTTGAAGATTTTTGTGATAGGCGTGTTGAGCACATTAATGATGGATGTGCTGGTGATGTGTATGCTAGCCGTAGGCATGCGGGTGATGTGCAAGTTGCTGATGGGCGTAATAGTCATACTGGTGATGGATATTCTGTTGCTGGTTATGTTGGTGAAGGGAATGCTGCTGATGTGCATGATGGTAGTGGCCATGTTGGGCATGGTTTTGACATGTTTGTTGGATGGGTGCATATAATAAAATCTTAACTGACATAGACTATTACACATCCCATGCCTAGAATTTGCTTTAAATGCAGAACAATAAGCTGGGCTCACCTCCTCATCATTGGGCTGCAGAATGTAGTAAAGCCACGGAATCTCGGTCAACTTGCCCAACTCCACCTCCACACACTGCAAAGCACTGGACAATAACTCCTCATCAGGAGGGTCCAGTTGCTGTACAGAATCAATCCCATAACGTAAAACACAGCCTAACATCACTATCATTGATCACATTGATGAAGCAAGAGTAAGATATAAACACTGAATTTAAAAAACCTGCCATACCAATGACACTCGTCCCACTAGAAGTGACTCAGTCTCGTTGTGCAGGGCCTTCACTGTGCTGGTCACCTCAATGGCCGTGTTCCTGGTCAGACTCTAATGGAACCACATACAGTAAATTACATTACAACAAACCTGTAGACAAAGCATGAGTACATAATATATATTATGAGCACTGATGTGAGGCAAGTGTGTTATTTTTGATGGCTACCACACCTCAGGGAACTTGGGATGAGTTTTGTTGATAGCGTGAGATGCAGCATTGACAGCATGTGCAAGCTCTTGTTCCAGGAGTCCATTTGTCTTGGCTGCCTCGCAGATCCTAGTGATGAGCTCCTCTGCCGCACGTGCGCACATCTGGACAAGTGCGGCTTCTTCCTCGGTGGCTAGATCTACAGAGTGCTGAGAGTACAGGTGTGGCCTCAGTGGAGGCTTGTCATACTTCAACTTGTCCTCCCAGGACTTCAGCGTGTTCTCAAAAGCCTAAAAGAAAACAGCCAAAAAGTTTAACTGCAAGAAGAAGCCCTTGGGTTATGTTTAGTCTGAACCAGCACACTAACACTCACCCTGTCTCTGGTCAACATCTGGGCTCTATTTTTGTGCTGGATCTTAATAACTCCAGGAGGCTGGATCCAAGCTTCTCCATCCACTTGAATTGGCACTCCTTCATCTCCCAGGATGGTAATCTTCACCGTGCGACACTATAAAAATTACAGGATTTGAAACCACATGAGCATTTCAGTACATTCTGGAGAAATAATACAGATATATAACACCCCATATAATAATGTAAAGATCACCTGTGCAATACGGTGGTGCTGAAGCTTGATCACTCTGGACACTGCCATTTGCATACTCCCAAACACAGCCACTACCTCCAAGATTTTATCATCAAATGATGGCGCACAGAATATCTGAATGGAAAAAAGCAGAGTTGTTGTTTACTGATTCCAACGGCTATGTTGCACAAGGTAAATGAATCAATTTTGTTTTGTTTAAGCTCACTTGCCAGGAATATACCACTTTCAAAGAGGGAGGTTCTGCTGAAATTTCCATATACCATAGATATAAACAGTCTGTAGTGAGCGCATACATTTTTTTTCTAATTCCACAAAGAATGCTGTGAAAGTAACAAGTTTCTGATATCTATTGTCATGTGTTTGGCAATCCTTGGCCAGTTGAGAAAAAGATGGCAAAATGACAGAAGCCAGTTGAAGTTATGGTGATTTTTTTATCTGCAGGGGAAATATGGGGCGAACCAAAGCAATTTACTCACACAATATATTCAGTATCGATGAAGGTGCAGTGAAAGTGGAAACTATAAGCCCGGACTCACTAATGATTTGTTGCACGAATAATCCGTCTTTTGGCTTAAAAAAAACTATTGACGGGATTTACAAAAGATGCACAGCGGAAAGGTAGTTATTGTAAGGCAGGGACAATGTTACAGAAGCTTCCTTACAAGGCAATAATTTTGGGGAGAAGAGTATTCAAATGGGGCGGCACGAGGGCATAGTTATTAGCACATCCGCCTCACAGCAAGAAGGTCCAGGGTACAAGCCCCAGGCCTGGGCGTTTCTGTGTGGAGTTTGCATGTTCTCCTCATACTTGTATAGTTTTTTCTGGGTACTCCGGTTTCATTCCACAGTCCAAAAACATGCACACTAGGCTAACTGGCTGTTCCGAATTGCCCCAGGTGTGGTTGTGAGTGTGAATGGTTGTGTGTGTTGGCCCTGCAATGGTCTGGCGAGCCGTTCAGGGTGTACCACGCCTTCGCCCAAAGTCAGCTGAGATAGGTTCCGGCTTACCCGTGACCCAAGTAGGATTAAGCTGTTTGGCAAATGAGTGAATGACTGAGTGAGTGAGTCTTCAAACGAATCACAGAACATGATTTACTTACGTGATTTAAGTTTTGTGGAATGAAATTTATGGCTGACTGTCTCATTATTTAATATCCAAGCTTGAGTGCATGTGCTTGTAGGTATCTCTCGGCACACAGAACAGAGATTGAGCAGGTGTGCAGGAAGAGTTGATACCCAGGATATATTTTTGTTTGCTCAGATTAAATAATAAGATGATTTAAAATATAATTTATCAAAATATAATATGCCTTTGTGCACGTCCTCCACGCCGTAATCATGGATGAGCCATAAAAAAAGACACATGGTAAAGCTAAAATAATTTTTCTCTTAATTTATTTGGAATGTCAGAAGATGAGTACTATGAGTTTTGTATTTGGTATTTGTATTCTACATTGGTAGAATGGTAGTCATTAATTGTATATTCTCATTAGATCACCTACAGAATGGTCTACTCCCATTGGCACCTTTTTATAGCAGCCTCGCATTTATTTGCCCTGCTTAGAAAATCTGGCCCTTTGTAGCAGATAAGTGTAAGCGGGAGAAGATTTCTGCAGTGGGGATGTTGTGGTCCAGGTTAATATTACACCATCAATACCCATTCTTGCAAGTTCAGATTTTTTGTAATGTAAGAAGATTTTCAGTGCCTGCTGTAGTGTAGGACAGATATACAGTATTTTTAGTTTTTCCACCATTGCACAGCAGCTTTCTGATGATTTGTATATCGGCAGATGGCTAGCGACTGACAAGATGCTGCATGCAGTTGGTGCTGTGAGGACAGCACTCTGTCTGTGATCAACAGCAACAGTTAAAATCCCACTAGACTAGACTGAGTAAAGCTAGTTCTCTGTTAGACTTTGGACCAGCAGGTGTTTATATGCTATGAACCTCTGCCAACAATAAAAAGATCACTCTGGTAAGGCTGGTTTAGTGTGCTCAAACAAATGGTCAAGGGAACTCAAATCACTCCATTTGAGAAGTCTTGCATAATAAACGTTAGCATGGAGCTGGTTGTGAGTCATGGTTATTGTAGTTCACTCATTGTGAATTGGACTGAGTGGAGGTAAAAAGACAAACAACACTATATGTGTCACAAGAACGATTGTTCCTCTTGGTGATGTAAGCTGCTCATCAGTGTGTGTTGAGATTAGCATTGACATCAGCCTCACAATAGGTTGCCTAAAATTAATTAATTAACAAAAACCCTGAAGAACGTCCATATTAAAAAAATTAAATATCCATAAAGCCTGGTAGATTATACAGTTCAGCAGATACAGGAAGAGGAGAGATCAAGGATTATTAGGAGACTTACATCGTCCTCTTTGGTCCCGCCCCAGAAGTTGGTTCCTCCTGCGTAACTTGGGATGTTCAGCACAGCAATTCCCTGAAGACTGGGGAGCGGGATGTACTGTCCATCACACTGCAAAAGTCACCAAAAAACATCAAATAAAGTGAACTGACTTTTTTAGAATGGAAATGCACTAAGCACTAAGGGGGAATACACATAAATAGAGATTACAAAGTCTAAACATTAGAGTAATTAATTGAACTCATATTTACAGCACTGATCTACATAATAATCATAGGTTTGTATAATGATGACCTCTAAATTTCTTGTCCTACCTCTAACTGCACTTTTTGCTCCAGATTCTTGTAGGTTCTCTGAAGTAGCTCCTTAGTGCCTAAAACCCCATACCACATCATATTTTTGGTGCGACTCCTACCACAGGGGAATATTGGGATTGTCAAAAAAAAATTGAAGTAAATCATAGAGTCTAAAAACTAATATGAAACATCCAGGGAGGAGAAAAAGTTCTGACCTGCATTTTTCAGGATGTTCTTCACGCTTGTTGTTAAACTCCAGTGAAATCTTGGCATCCAAGCCGATCCCAAAGTAATTGTTCATGACGCACTTCTCTAAATACCCCTCTCTACACGTATAATATATAAACATAAATCTAAATATTGTATATACATGTTTACACTTGGCTCCATACTTATTGAGATCCTTTGTGAAAATGGAGAAAAGTTCACACAAAGTGTGTGTGTGTGTGTGTGTGTGTGTGTGTGTTAATGAAAAGGTGTATCTGAGGATCTTACAATGAATCTGGGTCAGGGTCAATAAAGGGTGTAGCTCCAAATGGATCAATGTTGGCAAGTAGCATCTTGCTGATGATTGAACTTCCAGCTATGGAGGCAGCAAGACCAGCACGCAAGCCTGAAAGACAGCACATCGGAGAACTTTCATTACAAAACCTAAATACTTGAACACAAAAAACAATCTACTGTAATATAAAAATTTAGGCACTGCCTAAAGGCAGAGCTCGCGATAGATATCTCTGTTAATAGGTGTCCGATGTTGGTGTTATAAAAGTAGCGCAGCTAAATGAACTTCAGCCCTGAAGGAAATAAATAAATAAACCTCCCCAGCGTATCCCTAATTCGGTATGGAGCGAAAGAAGGAAAGATTCACATTTTCTGTTCAGTGGCTGATTTCCACGTTCATTCATATTAGCTGTCTTGTTAGTTTAATTATCTGTTAAACAAGTTCATCTTCTGTATTGCTGCTAAGATTGTGCCTGAATTTTGGACCCAGTAGTTGATCGCATACTTCTAGAATGTAATACAGTGGGTGCAGACAAACTAAACCAGCGTTAGGACATAGTGTGTGTGTGTGTGTGTGTGTGTGTGTGTGTGTGTGTGTGTGTGTGTGTGTGTGTGTGTGTGTGTGTGTGTGTTTGTTTGCGTGTTGGTGGTGGGGGTGATGACCAGCACAAAGGACTGATTATATCATCACACAGAGAACCAATCAGAACACTATAAATTCTTAAATGTCAATACTCCCAGCATGCACCTTTGCAGTCTCAGAACCAAAATAAAAGCCTTTAAATTTAACGTGTTAAATGGTTAATTTGGAAAAATATAATATCCCTACACTGCATAAAGTCTGAATGTGTGGACGATCTTGGTGTGTTTTTGCACTAATCATAGTTGGTGAACATTGTGAGGAAGTTCCGTACTTAATGAGGCCCTTCCATCTTCACGTTTGTCGTTGCTTTCAGTTTCATTATTCCGCAGGCTATACATAACAGCCAATTACATGTGAGCTACACATAACAGCCACTCAGCATCAAGTCAGCGACGTGGTACAGACAGAAATGGTAAAGTCATCAAATTCATGTACCATGCCTACGGGTCATAGAGACATACTTTATTCCTTCGTGGATAATCTTTAGTATCAGTACAATCTTACCCGGACAGATAATACGAGTGTTGAGGACAGGCAGGTTCTCTTTACTCGTGGTGAAGGGAGGAATGGAGAAAGAGCCACAGGACTGTGTGCTGCGACTCACACGCCTTTCGGTAGGTGAGCAGGGTGACTTCGCTGCTACAGGGCCAAAGAAAGACATAACATATTAAGGAAGACAGCATAGAAGAATCCCAGTAGAACCGAAGGAGATGGGGTAAAAGAGAGGTGGCAAACTACGTTTAGCAACAGATTGACTGCAGGCAGTAAAAGAAAATCTACAAATTACACCTATACAAAATACATAGAAAGTGTAAATAATGAAATTGTACATGAGTGTAGCTACAAGCTAGGTATACATAACAAAGTGACCACACACTCACAGACTGTAAGCAAATACTTTTGAGAAAAGTTGGTATCCACAGACAGTTGCACAAATGCTTTATCACAGCATGTTTGAGATTTTGGTGTTGTTTTATTTTTACTAATAACATAATTTGGTCAGATTATGATGTTTAATAAAAAATGAAATATTGAAATAAGGTTCACATAAACTTCCAATCACTATCACTAGCAGCTAATGACAATATTTTCAGGAGCCTTTTACTAGCTGATCTAGATAAGTCTGTCTAGTACACAATCACATGGCCTTTATAGAAACAAATATATTGCACTCTGGGATAAATGTATAAACTTCAGGCTTGTGAACACAGCCCTCTATCAAAGGATTAGGGTAAAAGTAATGAAAGAAATTTGAGTCCACAATAAAACCACAGTCCATATGTATTAAAGGCACATAAATTGGTTCACATTCACTTTTTAGGAAAAATATATGCCTAATTAAATTACAGTACAGATTCAGTAAATGAGTGAGAGAATTTACAGTATAATGGTGATTATACCCTGTTGTAAACACTAGAGGGCATCAACAAACTTGCAGAAATCAAAAAAGAAATTTTTTTGTGAAACTTTTTTTTTTTAATTAACAACGATATTCAATGTATTGCATTTATTTCCCATTTTAATGCCACCTGTAATCATACACTGATTAGTTGTTGTGTAGTTTGTACTCACAGGGCAGACTCTCCAATTCTTTAGTATCTTCATCCTTTTCACTGTCCTTGTTTTCCTCCTCCATGTCCTTTTTGATGTCCGAAGGAGACTGCAGTTCCTGTTCATCTGTATGTGCATTCTGTTCATCCACCACTAGGAAGCAGAAACAGGACACACATGATTTCTTGGTCAATGCAATGGCTTGCACTTAATTAACCTAATAAGTGTCAGATGCAGATCACGGTGTCAGTAATCATACTGATTTAGTACAAATCAGTATGCTATACTAGTAAAAGTCAGAAAAGAAAGATACTACAAATCCAGTACTGCTTTCTACAAAGGAACTGTTAATACAACAAATCTTGAATCACAGCGTTATAATCATCCCTGGCCTGTTATTATTACTTTTCTCAGCTTGCTCGATGATCTGCCTGACTGCTTTCTTCAGGCTGTTTGCGCGCAGCATGAGCTGCTCACGTGGCCTGAAAGGCTTGTGTGGAGAATCCTTCTCTGTTACATTCTCCTCCATTTTCTCCTTCAGCTCTGTCAGAGACTCTTCACTGTACTCTTCCTCCTCCAGCTCCTCTTCCTCCAACTCCTCTTCTACAATAGGGGGAGTGGTGAGGGAAGGAGGACTCATTGCCTGAGCTTCTGTGTTCAGGGTTTGCAAAAGTGAATCCAGCTTCTCGTTCAAGACTGCACACTGCACAGAGAGAAGACAGGGGTCAGTATGCAGCTCATTAAAAAGTACTCACAGTCTTATTCTCGGAACATACCATTACATACGTTTTTGGCAAAAGCTTGGAATGATTGGTTTAAAAAAAAAAATTCATATATGCCATCTTCAGGTGAAGAATATCTAATAAAGAATTAAAAATTTCAGTATGTATTAACCAGTTTCTGAGCAGATTGGCCTGTAACATTCTCAAACCAACATTCCTCTACAATTTATAAATTGAATGCAGACATTATTCATTGCGATGAAGTCATAGGTGTACCTACACCGATCAGCCATAACATTAAAACTTTTTGACTACTGGAAGAGCAAGAGAATGACATTGATTATCTTGTTACAGGGGCACCTGCCAAGCAGTGAGATGTATTAGGCAGAAAGTGAACAGTCAGTTCTTGAAGTTGATGTGTTGGAAGAAGGAAAAATGAGCAAGTGTAAGCATCTGAGTGACTATGACAAGGACCACATTTTGATGGCTAAACAACTGGGTGTATTCATCTTCAAAATGGCAGGTCTTGTCTGGTCTACAGTGGTACAGTGGCAGGTCTGGTATACAGTGGTAAGTACCTATCAAAGGTGATACAAGGAATGCCAACCATCAATGAGCTGACAAGAGTGCCATTTCTGCATTCAAGGCTCATAAATATGCAAGGCTAGTACGTATGATCCAACAGAAGAGCTACTGTAGAAACTGCTGTACAAACTGCTGAGACTGTTGATGCTGGCTATGATAGAAAGGTGTCAGAACACACAGTGTATTTGAGCTTTCTGAATATAGGGGTGCCTAGCCACAGACCAGTCAGGTGGTGTTAATGTTATGGCTGATGGCTATATGGACTGTGGTGTATGATGTATGGATTTTTAAATGATTTTAAACTAATTTTAGAACCAAAACTATCAGTTTTAGAATATTTCAGTACGGAATATGAACTAAACATAGGTAGGGAGTGTATTTATGAGAGCAGAGGAATGGTGCATTGTAGGATTGTTTCTTTATATATGCTTTTTTTTTTTCCCCCCCTGTAGGAAAGGACTTTACTGGAACAAATCAATAAATGTATTGATTTATGTGTCATAGGTAAATACTGTGTCATATGTTGCTAGCCATTATGTTGCTTGACAGTGCGGCAGGAGTCACGGCTCTGTGGTGAGAACATGCAAAGAAAATGCTGCATTTTGAAAGCAGAATTAAAATTCTTCCACAAAAGCCAAGCTACACGCATAAAGAAGCATGGTGCAGTACAAACTTACTTTCACAGCCATGCTGTCAGCTTCCTCTGTGTTCTCCGTGCTTTTTTCATAAGACTTTCCAACTTTGGCAACAAAGTCCTTCACTGTTTCACACAGGATCCTGATGGTGTAAGGAAAGGATAGTTTTTTTTTATTCTCTAGTTGGGCTAGCCAAACATGTGCATATGTACAGAGAGTACTGGATGGGTTGACTTACTTTGCTGAAGATATGACCACAGAGTGCTGATCTGAGTTGAGGATCTTTGTGAGATGAGCAGCAACTGAATCCTCATAATCTGATATCTGAATCTATAGTAACATAGTAGCATTAAATGTAGATTCAGTTCTTCAGCATTCTCAGGCTGTGATTTACCAACATCCTAAATACTCATTTGTGCAATATAACAGATTCAATCATTCATTCATTCATTTGCTGAACCACTTAATCCTAGGATTACAGAGAGGCTGGAGCCTATCTCAGTCAACTCTGTGCAAAGGCAGGGTACACTCTGAACAACTCGGCAGACCACCACAGGGCCAACAATCACACTCACACATAGGGGCAATTTGGAACAGCCAATTAGCCCAATGTGCATGTCTTTGGACTGTGGGAGGAAATCATATATGTACCAGTGGTGCACTGAAAGTGTGTACTGTGAATATTTTCAAAAGAATAACATTATTACCATGTTATTGTGTCACATGCCAAATAAGGAGATGAAGCAATATATAAATGAAAGGAAATCAGTTGCCTTAACCTAGCACTAAACACATCGACCCATGCCTGAGTCAACTGCAGCACACATTTACCAGAACAAAGTCCCTTCATGAACCTCCCTAGATCCCACAGAAAGTGCATTGCACATGCGTGTTGCCCAATGTAACACCACGCACCTACATGAGGTCCGGCCCCCTTCCATATATAGTAAAGGACTCTGGTGAATGTCTTTCGATTTGGCTTTACAGGGAAATACTCGTTTAGTTCATTAAAAAATGTTATCAATGCGGAAATGTTAACGCACCCAAGTCTTAGAAAAACACTCATGGTATCCGCTTCGTTTAGTTTATCAATTGAATCGACAAAACTTTGAATTTTGCAACCAGTCACCTTCACGTTTTTCTGTACATGGCAAGTTCTGGAAATGTAAACTGAAACAGTTGCCTAGTGGTGTGTCAACTATCAGCTGTTCAAACTGTGACTCCAAATTCAAGACGGACAAGTGGGTCTGGCTATACAGTAGAGCTAAAGAAATCCTTTCTGTACCCTCTTTATAAATGCTGCTGGTGTCGCAAGTGCAAAAGTAATGCTAATCTTTTAAATATAACCAATAACCATGATCATATTAAATCATTATTTCTAGAAATGTTACCAGATGTGAGATATATGTGATGTAAATGTGTCAATGAAAGAAAACATAAATGGCTGCTCATTTTAAACCTAATTAAAATTCACTTGTATTTGTGTGTATATGTTGGTTTGTTTCGGGGTTGGGTGTGCAGGTACCTGGCAGTCCTCTGCTTCTTCAGGTGTGGCAGGACAGCTGTGTTTGGGAGGTATTTTAATTTCATACGTCATTATACTCCACCTGTGAAAAGCAGAAAGCAGGTGCATGCTACAAAAATGCACACATAACAGAGAAGCTATGTTGACTCAGCTGAACATCCTATTTGCTCAACTAACTTGCACTTGCACTGCAAGTATTTCATTTGGGTTTGCAACATTAAGCGTTAGAACACAATCTTGAGCTATGTGAAATGTACCGTGTGTCAGAAAGAAATATTGTTGCCCCAATATGTGGTTAAAATCTAGTCTTCAGTAATATAATCATTAAGTAAGCAGAAAGAAATGTTAAACGAGTTAATGAACAGTATAAAAACAACAAAAAGCTATGCAAGGTTAGATTAAAAAAAAAAAAAAGTCAAAGCAAGGTCATATATTACCTTTAGGCCCCCCCCCCGCCGATCTCTTATTAGATAACTAATTTACTGTACATTATTTATTCATTCACTCATTCATTTGCTAAACCACTTAATCCTATTAGGGTTGTGGGGAAGCTGAGGCCTAGCTCTGCCAACTCTGGGCAAAAGCAGGGTACACTGTGAACAGCTCACTGGCCTCTCTACCCATTCGCACTCACATCTAGGGGCAATTTGGAACAGTCAGAATTAGCCTCATGTGTATGTCTTTGAACTGTGGTAGAAAACCGTAGAACCCAGAGGAAACCCACACAAGCACAGGGAGAACATGCAAACTCCAGACTCGAGCCCAGGACCTGCTTGCTGTGAGGCGGATGTGATAAACACTACACCACCATGCAAATTAGATTATTATTATTATTATTATTATTATTATTACTATTATTATTTTTTATTATTATTAAATTCAGAAACTCAGATTTTTTTATAATTATTGGCAATATTTTGAATTATTAGTTATTTATTTGTAACATTCGTTTTATCAGTATTAATATTTTGAAGATTTTAAATGTTGAAAGGCCAGTTTTTTGTAACAGTCTTATTGTTATCAACAAAATTTCTTTTGGGTTTTTTTGCCAGTTTTCTTCCTCTGAGACACGTAAAACCAGCAAAATGCTGCTCCTGCTGTGTAACAAAACAGCATAATAGGCAGCGTAATGCACTTGGATAAAAACCCTATCTGCCCTTCTCCAGGTACTCGTACTCACAGGTCCCGATGATTGGCTTGTGTCTTTGTGACAGACAGGGGAAATATGAGTATACTATCTCTCCCATCCAGAAAACATGACATACTGCTCCCTTGATTACTGCCACAAATGGCAGCCTCATCCGAATTTAAATTTGCTGCCAATTGAAGAGAAATAAATGGTATATATTTGTCACATAGCAAAGACTATACCTAAGATATTATGGAGGGGTGTTCTTGGGTTTTTGTGTCTATAGAAATGAGGTGTTTGTACCTATCCAGCATCTTGGTGCTGGCTCGCTCCAGTTTCTCCAGTATCTGAGGGAGCTGCGTGTCATCATCACACGACGGTCCCCAGCCGAGAACACGTGCAAGGTCATTCCCCGTGCCTAGAGGCAACACACCCAGCTGGCACTGCCCATAAGAGAAAGCATCTTGAGTCACCTCTTTCACAGAACCCATTACAACCCTTTCCACTTATTTATAGGCTGTTTGAGAGCAGAGGCAAACCTGTTTGTGAAGACTGAGTTTATCGATTTCGGAGAGTACCCAGCCGACACTGCCGTCTCCGCCACATACAAGGATTCGGAAGTTATCAAACTTCTGAAATAAGCGTAGCCTGAAGCACATCACAACAAGGACGTTCAAAACTTTATGGCTTACAAATTGTATTATTTACCAACAGTTGAAAAATGATATCCATACTGTATCTTGCTGAGTGAGGCCACAGGTTTCTGTGTAACTTACCCTAAATGAGGTCCACCATTGATTAGGTCGAAGACCTGAGCAGGGTTCAGTAGCTGTTTGAAGCGGCGCAGAAATTTCACTCCCTGGTTGTCTCCACTTTTGGAATTAACAAAGACAAGAAGGGGGCTGGCACATGACGGGGGACAGGTGGCTTTCCAAAAGCCTGTCCAGAAACAGAAAAAAATACACTTTGTGAAGGTGCTTTCACAAATATGAATCACTGAAAATCTTTATGCATGCTTTTATAATTTGATCAAGGTAAAGTGAGTGTTACGCAAGGCCAGTGACTAACAACCTATTTAAGACAAGTCTGAGTCATTGTTTTGCACTAAGATTATACAATCCCTTCCATCATACAGTACAGTATATTACAAAAGTCTTTTTTTCTGAATTGGCTATAGGTTTGTACATTAGCGAGTCAGTACAAAAGTTTTTCGATTTCCAAACATTAGTTTTGCGGCATAAAATTTTAAAACAGCTGTATATCGCGTCAGGTTTTGCATACAAATAAAGAAGCAAAATGTGGGATGGTTCTGCGAGATACTCACTAATACTTACAGCTCATTACCTTGTAAAATTGCACAGCTGTACCTGAGTCTAGTGTATTTTTAAAGCAAAGGGTCATCGCAGCAAATATTGACTTTGTTTAATTTATTACTCTTTATTTATTTATTTATTTTAAATATACTGTATTAATCATTCATTCATTCATCCATTCATTCATCTTCTTCCGCTACTTCCGGGGTCGGGTCGCGGGGGCAGCAGCCTAAGCAGTGAGGTCCAGATGTCCCTCTCCCCAGCCACTTCCTCCAG
>JBCNYH010000012.1:36181931-36192814 GCA_039654325.1 Tandanus tandanus
TATCATGATGTTTGATTATAAATGCCTTATGTATTGCTATTGTATAGAATTTTTATACTGATGGTATTCTTAGCCTGGATTTTAGTAAGCCAGTATTAGATTATATTCGCTGATAGAGACTTCAAAGCACTTATTAAAATTGCTCTGGATAAGGGCATCAGACAAATGCCATCAGTGTAAATGATTGTATTGTATGTAATAGGCTGTCAAATTACACTTTAATTACACAGAAGTCAGTATATGTGGAATAGTCTAATTGTTTGCTAGTTTCTACACAGACTGTGCTGATTAGAGAACTACATTAGGAAAAGTGAAAGAAACACCAGGCTGAATGTAGATGAGACCCAGTGGCTTGCTTGCTTTTAGACATAATTTTTCATAATTTAATTACTATACAACAAATATTTCAATCTAATGGAAATCACTGTTCATTGTAATAATGTACAGGCAACATTACACAATATCTAAAAAATAAGTGCCCCATGTAATGAATAGGGAATTTTTTTTACCTCTTTTTAACCTTTTAATTGTTTTCTGTTTGCTTATTTCATTCATTAATTTATTCATTCGTTCATTCAAACCTCTCTAAGGTTAGGCTGACTCCCAAATAGCTCCAAATCCAGTATACATTTTCACTACATAATGTCTTTTTAATGACTACATTTGGGATTTAGCCACAGAAAAAAAGGGAAACAATAAGTGCCTTTTGGAAATTACTTACAATTCAATTCAATTTTATTCGTATAGCGCGTTTTACAATTGAAATTGTCGCAAAGCAGCTTTATACAGTAAAAACAAATTTGAAAAAGAATTTAAACATTTCTCTGTAATCATTACACATCCCCAATGAGCAAGCCCGCATGAGGCAAGGAAAAACTACCTCAGACAACCTGAGGAAGAAACCTTGTGAGGAATCAGGCTCAGAAGGGAAACCCAGAACAAACCATGTAGCAGAAACGTCACTACAGTCCAACATGAAGTCTAGCTGGTTATCTTATAAATGTAATGTTAATTGTAGTCCTTAATCATAACATTTTGCGTTTCATTTTTTAGATATTTTTTTGAAAATCTAATTTATAGTTTATAATAAAATGAAATCTATGTTTCTTACATTCAACTTTTTGATAGCCATAGTATGTGATGAAGACAGATGGCAATTCCGAGTGCTGAATTAAAAGGTTGTTGAATTGGCAGTGGGTTACTCAAATTTAGTCTCCTTTGCCTTCTGTGCTCTCACTCTTATTTTCCTCAACTACTTCCTGTCCTGCTTCCTTTTCTTCTCCATTTCTTTCTCACTCCTTTCATCTGTGTCTTTTTGTTAATGCCAGGCACAATTACAGACGGAGTTCTCACCATAGGCAAGGTCTCCGCTCCTGTCTATAGCCCTGATGAGAAGATGAAGGTCCCTGATGTACTTTTTTATGAGAACACTCAGGTGAGCTTGTCAGTGCACCATTATCAATGTGCAGCATTATCCTCTTTTACTGCAGCTCACTGACAACAGGCCTTCAGACTACTTACTGTCATTTTAACCTATTATTATTATTGTGTGACATTCAAAAGATTAGCTGATTTTCAGGATTGATGCTGCACTCGGGTTAAAACCTTCTATTCTTTCTTTTACTAAGTGACAATTAAGCAGGAACAAGGTGCTTGTGAATGTTACTGTGTGATGAATTGCTTGTTAAGGTAGACAAGCAACTAATGATTTCGTCTTTAAGATATGTTAGATAATTATTTGCTTTTGTACAGTTTTTTTCTTCAGTAATGACTCTGTCTAAAATTTTCTGCCAATTGTCTGACTGTTTTATGATCAATCATAAATAAGAAACCGGGACTGTTTTTTTTTAACTGTAAATCATAATTACTTATTACTAAGGGCTTGTGATATATCTGTGTTAAAACAAACCTTTCATGTTACCAAACCATATATGGTCAATATATAAACAAATATATAAATAAATATATTTATGTAATATTAAGTACTATATAAACTGTATACACACTCCAATTTTCTCAGTATGTTTGCTTTAGCCCTTTGAAAATGCTACCCTGTAAGTGTGTCAGGCCATCCTCGTGAGGAAAAGATCTCAGGCCTGACCTAGATATACTCCCTCTCCCTTTCTGAAAACACACCCTGCTGAGCTTTTAGAGGACTGGGAAAAAGCAGCAGAGGAAAAAGTTCCTCTCTGTCCCACTTCTGAATGGCCTGCTTTTTGTCTTTCGAGCATGCCCAGGAGAAGAGTAGAGCCCACCACTGAGACTATAATGAGGGCATGTCGCTTAGATATGGCAGCCTCTGTGTTCTGCATGTGTTGAAACCCAACTTTGACTTCATAGAACATTAGTGCACAGTTTGCAGATGCTGTACCCTTTCCATATGTTAGTAGGTTAAATAAAACAGTGTGCTTTAGGGTTATCCAAAATGCGAAAGCATCTAAACAATATCCAACACACCCAGAAAAAGGGTTTAAATGATATAGTAAATTATGCTCTTCCAAGAGTAGAAACCCTCAAATTTACAGCTTAAGAACCTTTATATATTTTTACTTGGAAAGCTGTACGTAGTCCTCACAGTTTATTTTTTCCTCTTAAATCAGAGGTTCTCTTACTTTTTGCATCCAGGGATACCTTTCAGAGTAAAAAAAATGATTTAATTTAAAAATGTTGATTTTTATAATTAACAAAAATTCCTTGTTGAGTTGCAGTTAAAGTTATGATTGATACTAACTGAAAAAGTTGACATTAGTCGACAGTAACTTTCATCACCATTAACCCCATGTAGTCCTGAATTATTTTTCAGGTATTTGTTTTGAAGCATTTGATTCTGTAAATGAATTATTTAGTATCTGCAGTGAGATTTCTTAATAGAATGCAGTATCAGTAGAGAATGTATTTCATTGAGAGTTACGCTCTTTCTGTCAAACACTTTTGTGTAATCTCTGTGGCCTTCTCATTGCAGCACATGATGATTATGGAGGACATGTTGAAGGACTTCTTGTTGGGTGAACACCTATTGTTGGTGGGCAATCAGGTATATAAAAGGCATGGGTAAGGCTCATGAAAAACACTCCATCCTAGCTGTAAAAATTATCTTTTGCTTACTGGAATTGAAGACTTTTTATTTAGACTGTAGGAGTGTTGAGGATCCATGTCCAAAATAATGTGTCATCCAATGATCAATAGTGATTTTCTGTCATGCGTCCTTGAATAAAGGCATGTCAGAAGTGATTTTGGCTCTGTCATTTACGTTATTGACTTACTTTACCTTGTTAGAGCAGCCCAGTCAGCTACAGCAAGATTAGGAAATTTGATATGTACTTATAGGTAAACATGCATATTATATATGGACACTTTTAAAAATTATGAAATTAATTGGTATGAATGCTCAAAAACATGTCTAAGCATGTGTAGAATGGACAAAATATGAGGTTTGGGGTAATTTGATAGGCTGTTAGGGGGAGAAATATTGGTGACAGGCCCATAAAAGTATCCCTGAGTAGCTCTGGTCATGCTTTTTCAAAAGAAACTATAAAAGTCAATATATTTCCATTATTAATGGATTTACAGCCACATGTACACATGAAGTAGTTTTCATTAGCCTTACTCTTCATAATATATAAAAATGAATCCACACAAACACTTTCACAGGCTTGTACTATTGTCCATAGAGAAGATAGTCTTGTCTGGGGTGTTCAGTGAACCTCTGCCTAATACAACCCAGTAGAACAGTAAGAGTTTATAAGCTGTGTTTTTTGAATGAGATCAGAGAGGTCTAATCACCAGGGACAGCGTGAACTAGAGAACTGGAGCTCCTCATGCCCTACAGTTAATGTACACTCGCCCACTCCCTACTATAGTTGACTTCCTTGTCCCTGGAGGGAGTGCTTCGAATCCGGATGGAAGGGGTGGCATGATCACAGCTGTCACGATTCACCCCAGGCTCCTTGATAGACTCACACACACTTAAAAATCAAAGCTGATTTGTTTTGAACAGAAATTGTCCCTACATATTTATGTGTTAAGTATGATTGTACTCAGATTCATAGAGAGCTACATTATCAAACAAATGAGAGTGTGTCTAATGTATGCATGGCACTGAGTCATAACCATTAACATTTTTTTTTTAATACTGACAGGGTGTGGGGAAAAACAAAATTGTGGACCGATTCCTGCATCTATTGAACAGACCCAGAGAATATCTGCAACTTCACAGGTACAGTCGAATTAGTTCCCTAGTTTTCCTTTTAATTACACTTCCAATGCTAAAGTAAGAGGATTTATTTGACCCTTGATTATTTAATTCAGTTTTATTTGTGTAGCGCTTTTGACATTGTCACAAAGCAGCTTTACATAGTAGAAACAAATTTGATTAAAAAAATTAGACAGTTCTCTATAAACCCCACACATCCCCAAAGAGTAAGCCTGCAGCAACGGTGGCAAGGAAAAACTCCCTCAGTCGACAGGAGGAAGAAACCTTGTGAGGGACCAGACTCAAAGGGGAAACCCATCCTCATTTGAATGAAACCATATAAAAATACAAACCATGTAGCAGAAACATTTTTATAGTTTAACATGAAGTCTAGATGGTTATCTTATAAAGGTAATGGTAATTGTAATCCTAAATCATTTCAGTAAAAGAGTTTATATCACCAGCAGTGAAAAGTCATCTTCACAGTTTGAGTGTATATTTAAGTCCATATGGATCATCATCAGCAGAAGCAAGGGGCTTCTAAGATGAGAACTCCAACCAGTAGTAGCACATCAGGACGGATCACAGGATTCATAAAGCAGAAGGATTAGGGTCACTAGTATCTCAGAAGTAGCATGTGTACCTCAACAAAAACACGAAGAGAGAGAGAGAGAGAGAGAGAGAGAGAGAGAGAGAGAGAGAGAGAGAGATTGTTAGGTATGCTCATAACAGTGTATTGTTTAAACATTGAAGATTATTATATACCAGGGGAATCAGTCATGTGTTTTTTATTTATATTAGGATATCAGTATCAGCCTTAAGCTGTCAGAGTGGTAGGATTCTTTTCGAAAAGTCTTGTAATCATTTATACTAAAAAAAAAAAAAAAAGCTCCTTCTCACCATGGTCAAGTGATTATTTTTATCCTTTATAAATTAGGACATTGTGGCTAAATCTAGTCTCAGTTCATCCTAACTGTGTTTTACATGCTCACTTTAGTACATGTGTGTAGTGATATGAAGTTAATGCCGTGTCCTTTTGAAAAGTATTTGAAAGTCAGCCGTGTCCTACTGGCCTGCTTAGCTGCTACAAATCTCCAATATTAGACCAAAGAAATCACTTCTGGGATTCTCCATACACCGTAACTCTGCTGAGAAATGCTTCACATCTGAGACCTACAGACATGAGAGAGCACTCTGTCTATTAAAGTTTTGGGTCATTGTATGTTTTATAATTATACAGAGAACAAGGGAACAAAGCAGAGCTATCTCATGTCCCTTAAGAGGATTTTTAGGCAGTGTCATTCTTTTCATTTTGGAAATAAACATGTGAAATAAGATGTATTATCGTGTCTGTTGCTTTTTTGCTGTTTTTTTTCATTTAGAGACACTACAGTCCAGACGTTGACACTTCAGCCATCTGTAAGGGATGGGATCATTGTTTATGAGGACTCTCCTCTGGTTAGTGTCCTGCTACAGTCCTTGTTCATTTCCTAAAACACACCCAGCCAAGACCAATCTCACACAGGGCTGTATATATACAAAACAGTGTACTTAATTGACAGGAGTTTGTGTGCCAACAGAGTCCAATACAGTATGGTTGGTCTTAAAGATAGAGCTTTATAAGTTACGGTTTCAAGCACATCTGATATTTATATTGATATATATATTTGTTTAGTTTAGATTTATTTCATCAACATATGGTGGTCTTTTTTCATGTTGATTAATGGTTTCCTACATTCTGCACAAGCTGTCTAACTACCTGCTGGTGTGGATATGGGCTATTTGCTGCATCTTTACATAAAGAGACTAATGCAGCAAATGGTTTTATGGTGTATTCCAACTTCTTTGGCACATTCTATTTATACTGGGAAATCACAATTTCTGAGTCCACAGTCGGATTATCAATGAGAACAGTCCCTGACTCAGAAAACTGGGGAAACCTTACTAACCCCGGTCTCAAAATACAAGAAGCCCCTGATAAACAGATTCATCAGGCCGGAGGTTATACCGGTTTCTGTAGTGTGAAGTGACTAGGAGTTCAAAGAGAACTCCTAGATGGGACGCTGGTCCATCGCAGGTTACCTTCCCAGTATTTTTACTGGTACCCATTTATACTGATGGGTGGACAGAGGCACACTTTTGGTTAAGACCTTGCCCAGGGGTCTTAGCAGGGTGGGGATTTGAACCCACAACCTTTTGATCATGAGCCCAGCACCCTAATCTTTACACCACTGGCCCCACCGTCAACAGAAAAAGTTGTAGAAGTATTCTTTATGTAAATTATTATTTTCGTTATATCAAGTCTGTTGTTTCACAGTACTGTTCAACTTCATCCATCAGCATGTTACTATGGTGTTCATTTGCACAAAATACTGCGTATCATGTTGTTATCAACCTGTTTTTCTAGCAATGGCTAACCTGGCTAGAAATTGCTGATATTGCTTTTCCTGCTTCTACCCTTGAACATGTGGTAAATGGGATGCAGCATTAGTCCTCTAGTCTGTCCAGCTCTCTCACGCCCTCATCTTAGCACTGTGCTGACACAGATATGATTCCGAAGCTTTATGCTAATCACAGTGTTCTCGAACAAACCCATGTTGTATATTGCTGAGTCTCTGCTACATCCCAGTGCAACTATGGCATATAACTGAAATTTTGTTCTCACTACTTCTACATTGCTTTTTGTATAAATACAACGCTGAATGTCACTGGAAAGTGGCGTGTGATAAAAGCAATCTTGTAATTTTATTTTTATGAGGCAGTAGTGAAACCTGACTACTATCCCTTCTGTTTGAGAACTCTTGATTTTAAACACAATTGTAACTGTGCTAGCAATAACAGTGTTCCCCTGCGATGTCAGAGCAGCACACTAGCACTAACTTCTCACCAGAAAAATTGAAATCCAGCACCAGCCAACCTATTTGCCCCATAATCACTGAGCACGCCACCGATATTGCAATATAAACATATTTACTATGTTTCAGGAGCAAATGTTCTGTGCCGTCTCTGGTGATATTAATACTTATTCAGTCAGGGCTGATCTTTTCGCAGGCTCCAAAGAGGGCACACTTGTTGCCAGGCACCCCCCTCTGTAGATGCTGTGATCCAGTTGAGGAAAAGCATGTTAAAGATTCATGAGGGAGCTGGTGAACAGTGTGTACTAATCCACCTGACTGCTAGTCTCTGCAGTCTGTGCTGGTGTGAGTCGGTGGCATTTAGGTGTACTGTTTATGAACCACGGTTGTGGGTGTCCTTTTCAAATGGGTTTTAATGATGTCTCAGCTCAATACAGGTTTTTTCCCCCCATCTCCCACTACTCTCTGAGTTTAGCCCATCAATTAGCACTCCTGACAGCTCTCCAAGTATTAATAGAGTCAGCTTTGAAGTGCTCATGAAGCAGTGAATCCTTTCACATGATTTATAATGTAAGAACACTGAGCCAGCAAAAAAAATAGACATCACCTATAAATGACCTGAGATGGGTTAAAGAATGAAGATAAAAGAAGCTAAATTTGTATACAAGACTGAGAGGGTTACTTTAAAAATGTGTTTTTTAATATTATTCAGACATTGTAAAAGATTAATAGCAGCCAGCAAAGCCAGAACGTCATGACTATGTGTGTACGTATTATGCTATGAAAATAGCACCCCTTTATCTCTGCTTGCTTCCATGTGCTGGTGTGAAGGTGAAAGCTGTAAAGATGGGATACATCCTGGTCATAGATGAGGCAGATAAAGCCCCCACTAATGTCACCTGTATCCTGAAGTCTCTGGTGGAGAGTGGAGAGATGATCCTGGCTGATGGCAGAAGAATAGTGTCAGGTAATATAGTAGAAAGGGTAGTTTTTTTACTTTATGTAAATATTAGTCGAATGTAAGGGGACACACATTATTCTTTCTCTCCATCTAGATCCAATGGAAGCAAATGGAAGAGCCAATGTTATAAGCATGCATCCAGACTTTCGCATGATTGTTTTAGCAAATCGACCAGGCTTTCCTTTCTTGGGAAACGATTTCTTTGGAGCTCTTGGTAAGACATCTGGCATTGGATGCAGGTTTTTTCCCCACTGAATTTATTAGCTTATTCTAGAGAACTGCTATTACTAATATAAATAGTAACACCACTGCCAATATAGGAATTTGTTTCCATGTAGTATTTACTTGAGGGGAAGAAAAACAGCCGATTGTTTTCCTTTTTCTAGACAGTAGGAGAGCTCTCCATGTGACTCCATCAAAATTCTAATCCTATGCCATGTCATTCAGGCTACTAAAAGGATCACAATAGGAAACTTTGATTACATTTGTCACTGTAGAATTTCATTCCATTCCTACTATGCATTATGTCAGATATGTGTTCACCATTGCATGTGTCTGACGCCTTTCAAAATCTTGTAATCCTGTGTTTTGTGTTTCAAAACTGTCAACTTCACCAACTGACACCTTTCCACCAAAATTTCTGTACTTTAAATTACCACATTTAACATCAGACTTCCTGTAGCAGTGAAATCATATGATGTATCTAACATGGATATCGGTACTGTCTTTGGATTAGGGGACATCTTTAGTTGTCATGCAGTGGATAATCCAAAGCCCAAGGCAGAGTTGGCTATGCTAAAGCAATATGGACCTGATGTTTCTGACGCAGTTCTCCAGAAACTCGTGGCTGCATTTGGAGAGCTGCGTGCCATGGCAGACCAGGGAACCATCACTTACCCTTACTCTACTAGGGAGGTGGTCAACATTGTCAGACATCTACAGGTACAAAACAAGGACTTTCATATAGTGTGGTATTTAAACGTACAATGTTTGTGGCTGGAGAGAGACGGTGCTGTGGAGGACCGCAGGCTGGGACTCCTCACTCAGCCCACTCACTCACTCATTTGACATATGAAGGCCAGGCTGTTACTCTGGTAAGCAGATACATGGACACACACTGTCTCCTAGCTATACAGTTCCTGCTCAACACTGACAATTTCATGATTATTAAACATTTTTATTAAATCATATTTAAGCAGTTTTTCAGTATTAAGTGTAATAAAAATCAAACAACAGTAAATATTTTTGGAAATTCCACAGTAATGTGCTTTAATTATGGACTGGAACGAGCACAAATGCATGCTGTCTAGAAATAGACATTATATAAAGTTTTGGCTGAATGTAGAAAAAAAGGATTTTAACAAAAATGGTGTTTTATCTGGTTCCACTCCAGACATTGTAACTTAGAAAGATTCTAAAAATGGACATGTGTATTATAAAGACACAATGCACTGACATGTTTATAACCCATGATGAGAAGGGAACTTGGTGGATTTGTGATGATCGCGCTGATCGTGGCAAAATGTTTGACAGTCAAAAGTTTTGCCACGATTATTATGATGTATTACGATTTGACGCCAATCGTGCTGGAACGTGGGAAGCACCGTAGAGTGCAGTAGAGCTTAACAGAACTTAGCAGAGCATAACAGACCTTGATGCGCCCTCGCAGGGGATCTTGATGAAATTGGCAACTCGATTCTTTCAAGTTTCATCTCTTGGATGCACCCGGTTTCCTTTTTTATACCCCAAACATGCTCCAGTGTGCTCATAAATCATGGAGCGCCACGCTTTTTCGAATTGCAGAGATCATAGACATCATGCCCCAGCGTAAACCCAGGGTAAGGAAATAAGCTTTTCATTGATATATGACATATATGGCCATGATTGCCTCATGCGTGGAGCATGGAACAGTGAAACTTTTTTCTGTTGAATTTGTGTATTTAGTGCAGCAGTTTGAGCCAAGGCGAGTTAAAGATACAGTTTAATTCAAAAATCATCATTTCTACATGTAGCATAATGCCTTAAAGATAACACTAAATATTCATCGACACAAAAATTACAGGATATGCAACAACACAGCAAGGAAATCTTTTAACTTATTTTGTGTCACTTCTGATGCTTGTTCCCACAGAGCTAGTTCTCATTGCACATCTAATACGTGTTAAGACACAATTTGTTCCATTCCATCTTAATCATGTCCTGCTGCGTCTCTTTCCTGGATTCGACCAGCTGTTGGCTTGTAACCTTTAAAGGGACCACTCCCTTCTCAGTACTTTATAATTACTCAGTCCAAGTCACATACCCCAGATCAATAGCTGTGGAATCTATAATACACGTCTCTACACTTATTGATCCAGTGTAATTAAGAAACAAAAAATGCTAATGCAGTGTCTTGTATAATATGTACAGATTTTCTGCTCACTTGCTCAAGCCCCCCATTACATGTTGAGTCAGAATTGACTAACCGTAACTTTTGGGTTGCCCTTTAAGATAAATCTATTCCTTTTTACCTCTGTCAGGTGTGCTTAACATGCCTGCCTTTAGTGCAAATACCTATTTTAAGTTTAATGATGCGTTTGCCCAGTCACTCCTGTGTGGCAATGTGAGCCTGTCGTCATAGTAACCTAGATGGACATAAATCAGCATCAACGTCAGCAGAGGCACTATTGACAGCTATGGCTTGTCTGCCTTAGCTTTCTTTCTCTCTCATCAAGCCCCCTTGGTTAGGCACCTGAACCTGCCACACCACTTAGCACAACATTTTATCTGCCTTGAACTTATCCTTCATATCAGGCATCGTATTGTGTGTGTGTGTGTGTGTGTGTGTGTGTGTGTGTGTGTGTGTGTGTGTGTGTGTGTGTGTGTGTGTGTGTGT
>JBCNYH010000012.1:36209448-36245342 GCA_039654325.1 Tandanus tandanus
CTATCTATCTATCTATCTATCTATCTATCTATCTATCTATCTATCTATCTATCTATCTATCTATCTATCTATTTCATTTTTGAGTTTTAATATCTCTGAATCTATCCTACTGATTTAGACTGCTTCAGACAATAATTAGTATTTCATCTTGTATATGTAATATAAAATATCAGTGCTATACCTTTTTATTTGATATCAGTCCTGTAGTCTAGGAAATTCATGCAGCCAGCATTGTGTACAAATCCTGATATACAACATTCATAGAGTCGTAGTACCAGGTATTACCCTAAAACTACTGAAGGACCTAGCTCAAGCAGTGTTTCAGATATTGCAGTTTCAGTATGACTTCTGTCTTTTATATTCAGAGGCAGTCAGGTGGGAAACTTCTCTTACATTTGCTGAATTTAAATAAGCAATTTCTGATTCAAATCGCAGGTTTATATCACTGCGCTGCACTCATTCTCATATCTTATCATTTCTATAGTAAAGCCTAATTCACATGTAATTCATGTGTATAACATGCCCCACATTATCTAAACTTGATAATAAATGAATTAAATATATTCTCATCAAACAAAAAATACTTTAAGATATATGGATGGTACCAGTGATTTACAAAAGTATGTTTTCCTGCGTGGGAGATTTTTAGGAGAGCAGACTTTCAGCCTTCCTCTTACTGAATAATGACGTTTTTGTCTTAACTTCAAGAGAGAATGAAAGGCTTGTGAATGAAGCACTGATTAATGGGGTATAACATCAATGATAACAGAAACTAACAGATATCTAACATCAATAAATTTAACTGTAAACTGATAAAAAGTCAGTTATTATTTAAAATAATGGAAATCATTACTGTATTTTAATAAAACATGACAGGGTATGCAGTTTCTTTATGTGTATTTGTATTTACTCTGTATATATCTGTATGTAAGATATTGGGCAACTATTGTTACATGTCATAAGGTTTTGACATTTTTTGCACTTTATTATAGGGTGGATGAATGAGGATGAACGTAGCTTTGTCTAATATCTAGCTTTCCTAAATGTGAGCTACCTTACTTTCTAACACCACAGCATTATTTCTTATTTAATTGATATCTCTGCAAGGGATTTCTATATAAATCTATTAAATAAGAAATGAACTGAGACAATGTTCAGAGAAATCAATAGATGAATGTGAACCCAATGCATATTGGGGATAGTTGCATTTGCTGTGGTCATTATTTATTGATATTGATATTTTTTTATATTTATTTATTGGTTATTTAATTGATATCTCTGCAAGGGATTTCTATATAAATCTATTAAATAGTGTACTGTGCACCTCATATTCTTCCCATGCTCCCACAATGTATTTTTACAGGTCTATGTCTGTTTCTCCTTACACGGCGTGGATTTCTACGGTGTCAGACACTGATGTGCTGATTGCTCCACTGGGCTCTGGTGGGGTTGTGACTGTAGATATGGGAGGTTATGTGAGAGTGTGGGAAACAGGATTGGACAATTTGCAACGCTCCCTAATGGAGTGGAGGAATATGATTGGTTCTGAGGATGGCCGACCAGTGCAGGTAGGAGAATCTTTGCAACAAAGGAATGTTTCGTTATTAATATTGAGCATTAGGCATTATAATAGCATTAGGATTTCATGAGCATATAAATATTATCATGTTTATGCATGCATATTTTCTTTTATTATATAAAACCTTCTGGTATGGAATGATTCTTTTTCACTATATTAAGAGGAGTAAATATACCCAATGATACACTGGTTTCATTGTTAGTGTCTTTTCATTTTATTGAGTACTGCTGTAGCAGCTCATGACCATGTGGTGGCAGCCTTAGGCCTCTATGTGGTCCATTAAAGACTAACTGGCATTAAAAACACATTTTAAAGTTATTAATACAATATGGGAAGAATTACTTATATATATAAAATAGATGATTTGTCTTTCCCTTCATTAGGCCTTATTTAAGCTTTGTACTTTCTCATGAACAGTGTCTGTTTTGTTTAGATCTACCACACTTTTAAGTCTTCCTCCCTAAACCTACTATTTCATGATAGCAGTCCACTACTTGGTTACGTAGCTGAGAGGTAAACTACTGACCTTATGTAATTAGATTGTTCTGTGTATTATGTTTGCAAATACTTGGAAGGTCTGTCCACAGCACACTGTTTAATAGGTATATAACATCTGAAATGTGTAGAAGGGAAACATTAATGAAGATTCCATGAGAGTTGTATGTTCTAACATTCTCATGTACTTATATTGTATGTGATTGGTGCATACAGTTGGCCGATGCGTCTTCAGATTGCTTGCAGTCACACACCTGGTGCAGGATATTTTCTAATGGAATGGCCATGCATCACCCTTCTCTCAGTGATGCAATTTCTTTACACACACCGAGTCTTTGTCTGATCCTATAGATTAGGTGTCCTCTCAATTGACCTCAGATAGAGATGCATCCTCTCAAGAGTACGTGCCCATGGATTTCTATACTCATGTGCTCAGCTCTCTCTCCCCCAGCATTCATCACCTTCCCATCCGTTACATATATTTACCTACATCTCTGTCCTCACTGGGGTTTTTTTCCACAAAGCCTCTTTAAACACAGTTCTTCGGAAGTTGTAGTGCAGGTTTGTTGTGTAGCCAGTGTAAAGCTATGGTATGTTTGAGTGTGATCACAGTTGGGGTGTAAGATTGGGAGGGAGGTTGAGAGAAAACAGGGCAGAATCTTGCAGTGTCTTGATGTTGGGACTTTGACATCAGAGTTTATGAGACCTAAAGCTGTGTTATCATGTTACTGGACTGAGGTTATCCTTAACTTCTAGGTCTCTAGAACTCTAATCCTAGCATGCCTTATTCACACACACACACACACACACACACACACACACACACACACACACACACACACACACACACACGCACAGTGTGTCGGGTCAGCTGGACTCTGTGGGTGTGCTCGGCTGGAGAGTTTGAGAGGAACACTATGGGATGTGGGATTAGAGGACATCCTGGATTAGTGAGGCAGTGTTGTCCTTAACACACTTTGAGGACTATTCACTGCTGCTTTCAGTCATCTTTTTCAGTGTTCGGGTAATGGATGTAGGAGATCCATCAGATTCAAATCATGAGAGCCACTCATTTCCTTCTGAAGACATACCTGTCTGTGTCTGTTTTCTTTTCAAGTTAACTTAAATCAGAGTCAAACTCATTAGCTGTTCCACCAAGCAAGTGAATGAATGCACAAATGTCTTTGCCCAGTACTATGCTTTATTTTCTGGAAACCATGGCAACAAACGCAGGATTGTGAGGCGAGAATATTATCTACTGCACCACCATGCTGCCTGCACTTGCAACTTGCAACACAAAAGGACAGCAGTAGAAAGTAAGAGAAATACCACTAAATGCAGTGGAAAGCAGAGGAAACCATGCAATCTAATAAACACTGTAATACTGAAAGTATGACTCTACACCTAATTGAAGGCATTATGACAAATAACAACTATTTTAAATTGTAGTAATGCAGTAAATAGCTGTTAATAGGTATTGATAAGGAAAAGAAATCATAGAAAACAATCTTCATCTTCTTCCGATTGTTCCGGGGTTGGGTGGCGGGGGCAGCAGCCTAAGCAAACGTTCCTCTCCCCAGCCACTTCCTCCAGCTTTTCTGGAAGGGGACGGCGAGGCGTTCCCAGACCAGTCGAGAGGCATAGTCCCTCCAGCGTGTTCTGGGTTGACCCCGGGGTCTCCTCCCGGTTGGACGTGCCCGAAACACGACATCAGGGTGGCGTTCGGGAGGCATTCTAATCAGATTCCCGAGCCACCTCAACTGGCTCCTCTTAACACACTGGAGCAGCGGTTCTACTCCGAGCTCCTCCCGGATGGATGAGCTTCTCACCCTATCTCTGAGGGAGAGCCCCGCCACCCTGCGAAAGAAGCTCATTTCAGCCGCCTTCTTCATCATCCGCGATCTTGTTCTTTCGGTCACTACCCAAAGCTCGTGACCATAGGTGAGGGTAAATTGAGAGCTCAGCCGTCCTGCTCAGCTCACTCTTCACCACGACGGACCAGTTCAAGCTCCGCAATACATCAGAGGCTGCACCGATCCGCCTGTCTATCCCACTCCATCCTTCCCTAACTTGTGAACAAGACCCCGAGATTCTTAAACTCCTCCACTTGGGGCAGGACCTCATTCCAAACCCGGAGGGTGCATTCCACCCTTTTCCGGCTGAGAACTATGGCCTCGGACTTGGAGGTGCTGATTCTCACTCCGGCCGCTTCACACTCACCTGCGAATCTCTCCAGCAAGAGCTGGAGGTCCTGGCTTGATGAAGCCAAAAGAACAAGGTCATCCGCAAAAAGCAGAGACGAGATCCATTTGCCACCAAATCAGAACCCCTCAATGCTTTGGCTGTGCCTAGAAATTCTATCTGTAAATATTATGAACAGAACCGGTGACAAAGGACAGCCTTGGCGGAGCCCAACCCAACCTGGAAATAAATTCGACATGTTGTTAACAATGCAGACCAAGCTCTCGCTCTGGCAATACAGAGACCGAACGGCCCGTAGCAACGGGTCCGGTATACCATATTCCCGGAGCACACCCCACAAATTAGCTCGAGGATCACGGTTGAAAGCCTTCTCCAAGTCCACAAAGCACATGTGGACAGGTTGTGTAAACTCCCATGTCCCCTCCAGGATCCTGTAGAGTGTGTAGAGCTGGTCAAGAGTGTTGTGGCCGGGACGAAAACCACCCCGGTTTGAACAATCCAGGGATACGGCCCCCGATTACCACGCGATGTTTCAGAGACGTGTCAACCAAGACAGTCCTACGACATCCAGTCTTTTTCCAGGCCCTCACCGAACTCCTTCCACACCCGAGATTTTGCATCGGCGACAGCCCGGGCTGCAGCACGTTTGGCCTGTCGGTACCCGTCCGCTGCCTCAGGAGCCCCACAGGCCAAAAGGAACCTGATAGGCCTCCTTCTTCAGCTTGACGGCCCCCCTCACCGCAGGTGTCCACCACCTGATTCGGGGGTTGCCCCCACGACAGGCACCGATGACCTTCTGGCCACAGTTCCGGGCTGCTGCCTTAATAATGGAGACACGGAACATGGCCCTTTTGGACTTTATGTCCCCGGCCTCCACTGGGATGTGGTTGTAGCTCTGCCGGAGGTGGGAGTTGAAGGCTCTTCTGACAGGAGACTCTGCCAAACATTCCCAGGAGACTCTGACTACACGTTTGGGTTTCCCAGGTGTGAAGGGCGCCCCCCCCCCCTCCATCGGAGCCAGCTCAACCCCAGGTGGTGATCGGTTGACAGCTTGGCTCCTCGCTTCACCTGAGTGTCCGGAACATATGGCCCCAAGTCCAATGACATGACTACAAAGTCGATCATCGAACTGCGGCCTAGGGTGTCCTGGTGCAAAACAATGAAATTTATCATTCATAGAAAGTACAGACTACAGGTGACATGCAACTAGAAAAACATAAATGTCTGAATCCTATGAAGCTTAGAAGGACTGAGAGAATTATATATTTTCAAATAACACTTTTATTAATGTATTGTCAGTTTTCCATAGATTTTAGCACCACAAAAATACAAGATTGTCTTTAAGCCTTATCTGAGAGTGTGGGGCTGGTAATTTAGTGGTATGGGTGCTGGGCTCATGGTCGAGAGGGCGTGGGTTTGTATTCCCGTTCTACCCCCACTGTGTTAAGATCCCTGAGCAAATGTCTTAACCACAAGTGTGCCTCTGTTTACCCAGAAGTAAAAGTAGGTACCAGTAAAAATACTGGAAAGTTAACCTGTCATGGAGTAGCATCCCATCCAGGAGGAGTTGAACTTCTAGTCACTTCACGCTATAGAAACTGGGATGAGCTCAACTGTGATGAGCCAGTAAGCTTGGGTGTAAAAAGCCCAACAGACTTACCTTACCTTACCTGAGAGTGTAGAATGGTTAAAAGCAACCGAATCAAGGATGTGCTTGCTCGGTCAGTGTGATTGCAGGTTGGTGCAGTTTAAGCAAAAGCTTAAAGCCTTTAGCTTACTTAATGTTCTCTTCCGCTTTAAAGAAACACATTTATGAAAAGTGAGAACACTGCTGCACCAGACTTCACACATGTAGATTATTAATAAAATGTACTAGACACAAGAAATTGTTGGACTTTCAGAGCTCTGCATGTCTTAAATCTCTTATGTGCCACCGCATTACTCTTTAGGCCACACACTTCTCTATTACATGTGGAAATCTTTCACTGTTGGAATACCTGATGAATAATGCTGTTCTAGTCTGCATTCCTTAGATTGCTCTGCTAAATGAATTAGTGGCACGAGTGACAGAGACATTAGAGCATCAGACTCAAGCAATAAGCGCGTCTCTTTGAGCTCATACTGGGATCCCTGCCACCTGCCTCATTCCACTGCTATAGACTCATTCCCTCTCTCTATCTTTTAGTTTTTAAAACTCTCTGTCACATTGTCAGATTTTATTTCCTCTCTCTTTCTCAAGGCTCATGCTTTTTCTCCCACTGGCTCTTATACATACCAGGAACACCCTGCAGGACCTGCCAGTTTTGGAGATGTATTGACCCAGTCGTTTAGCCACCACAATGTAGCCACTGTAATGGCATCAAATTTTAGTATATACTACACAGGCTCTGTAATGACATCTTTTAAAACTCATTCCAACTTTTAGTATATACTATACAGAAACATAAGAAAAACGAACTAAAACAGGATTTGGTTTATTATTCCATTCCATGACAATTATCACGCTGCCTGCTCCATCAAATAAAGTCACTCCATGACAGCATCTTTTGAAACTCATTCAAAATTAATAAAGTGCTTCTTTTCTTTGCAAAAACATAAGGGTCATTTTAGGTAGCCTAGTATTTTTGGGGGGATGACGTTTTGTTGCATTTCTAGAATTTCAGAAACAGTAGGCATGACGAATTGTGAGTTTTTGTCTGATGTTTTGATTCAAGCATTGTCCACTCTGTTCTACAGGGGGCTTGCAACTCTCTGAGGTAAAAACATGTGTTGCATGATAAACCACAAAAGTGTCCCAATGCATCATGGATGCAAAAGGGAATGATTATTCACTTGGGATGATGGCTTTTAACCCGATATAATGAACCAATCAGATACCATTCCCATGTGGTATATACTAATTAGTATATACTAATGTCAGTCACTTCACCTGTTAATAGCCATTTTTAATATTATGGCTAATCATTGTATGTTTTCACGCACTCAGCCCTCTTATGACTGGCAGCTCTGATACGGCTCTGAGTCGAGTGGGACGTTCCTTCAGCTGTGGGTGTTTTCCACTTTTTCAGCTCTCTGTCTCAGACCTTCATTCTGACTCAGACCAGTCTTCCCTCTATTCTCACAGGCTGGACCCAGCTGGTGTGGAATTACTGTGAGGGTTCAAACAAACTGAATCACTTTTTTGTCATAAACGCTCCTTGATGGAAAGCTGAGGAGTGTTGACGGTGCTGTGGCCCTTTGCACTCTCTTTATGAAATGTACTACATTGATTTCTCTTGTCTTGGCATTCTGCTGAACTTTCAACACCTGCATGCATACCAGTTCAATTTGAACATCTATTTTATTTGGATTATAGGTCTTTTCTTTTGTCAACACTGTGAAATGAAGTACTCGAGAATACCCTTCTCAGGTTCACTGTAATTGACAGTAGTTTTGTTTGTTCGGTGCTCTATCTGTGTCAGCTTGTCCAGGCATGGCCTATGGAGCAATAGTTGTCTCAGAATGAGTCCCTTGGCGTTCAGTGTAGGCATTTCCACGATCTGTATGGAACCCGTTGTTTGGTGGGAAGCCTTTACTCTGCCCTTTCACCCTTATGAAAGAGTCCATTATGAGTCCATGGCCATCCCTCAGTTCTGTCTTTCCTCTGTCCACGGCTAGCACTTTGCTATTTTCCTTTCATTAAGTTCACGATATTAGAGCAAAACACTCTCCTACACATGCTGATGTCAGACCTGTGGAATGTCTGTCTTTGTTCCAGGGCTTATATTGTTCCCTGAGGCAACTGATGCAATTTTTGTAGTACAGTGGGAAAAGGCACGCATTTGCCATGTTTTGAAATAATATAGATATCGATGAAGAGACGTACACCTGAGTGACATTAATGGTCCCTCAGTTATTGGAAAATCTACAAGGCAGCACTAACTTGACATCTCATAAGTCTATCCGTTTACTGTAATGAAATGATATATAGCCCGTGACCCAGTGCAAAAACAGGACAACCATGTGGGGAATGTATATTCCTGTTATTCAGGCCAGCGAGACGTCAGTAACTCTCTCCAGGCCGACCATATATGTTCTCATGTAGGACAGAGCCGAATGCTTTCCTACAGTTTAAAACAAGTAACAAGAGAGAGTGTCAGGAAGTCAGTCATGACAACAGGTGCAAGTTGAGATCCCTGTGTGTAAGTGTTTAAAGGGAAGTAGACACTGACTCATCTCTGACCAGCACTCAGCCTTAAATTGGAGCAACACTGGTAATGGTGTAGGAAGGTAGACGACCGAAGTAATGTACTGAACAAGAGAAAAATCTGATGAGTAATTAATGATTCATCATGCAAATTAGTATAGCTATTTCTATACCTTCAGTCTGGCATTGTATGTGCATAGTATTCTGTTTGTTTTACATGATTCTGATTACACATGATTCAGCTATTTTTCATAAATTGAAATGAACTCATGGCCAATGCTAACATGAGGAAAGTCAGCTAGACGAGGTCCACTAAAATTTGAATAGAGTGATTGACTAACGTGAATGTATTCAAAATCCCTTATGAAACTAATCAGGGTCTGTAACCCAAAGCAATATTTTATAATAAGGAAATAATAGCGTAGCTCTCCATCAAAGAACCATAGTCATTAAACGTGGCATGACGACGGGAAACTAAAGCACAGAAAAATGAGGCTTTATAAACCACCGTTCAGACTTGCACCGATTAAAAAAACCAAACAACACACACAGTCTAACTCAGGTAGGCAGACAAACTTGCAGGTAAATAGAGGTTCATGGAGCAAATGCCTAAAAATCGGAAGCTTGACAGAACATGAGCTGGATAATCAAACTGACAAGACAAGTGATAAAAATGGAAACCAGAAAGGCTGGAACACCTATCAAGAGATATCTATCAGGTGCTCTGAGTTTAGGTGGTGCCTAAATCTATATATTAGCCTTTTCTTTTAGGGTGCCCAAGGAGACGGGTGCATGAAATAGAACAGTAAAACAAACAAACAAACAAATAAATATGATAATAATACTACTAAATTTAAGGAGACAAGAAATTTCTTTCAGATGGCCCAGAATTCCTTGCTAAATCCTGATTGTACTTTTAATTTAAATGCATTTTAGGGTCATCATACGGGGTGAGAGTAGCAAACATTAACTGTCAGTAAACTTATAACACAAAGGCTAAATGTTTCCAGTGTTTGCTCCAGATTGAAGGCATGTGCATGAAGAATTTGGCTGACAGAGTTTAGGTTTAGAAGGGTTTAGGTTGATAATGATCAGTAGATTGTTATCTCACAGTATAGAGAAAGTGAAGGGGCAACATTTTCCATTTAACCTCTAGAACATTCTGTCTGCTGTCTGCAGATCAGAGACTCAGATCAAGGTGTGTCCTGCATGCATGTTCTCCCTGCAGACGACAGGTATCCTGTTTACGGCCGTATTCGTGTGTATCGTGTGTGGGCGTGTAACAGTAGACAGAGTTGTGTCTCTGGGGGCTTGACATGGACACATGCTGTTCATGTAGTCACCTCTGTCCCCATGTCCTCATGTCTCTGGCATGGTAAATGTCATTACCTTCCTGTCTTCTATATTTGTCCGTGTTGAATCTGACCCAGAATCACAGTCTCCAAGTCTGAAGCGCTCCAGCAGCTGGGGAAACATTCCATCCTGGAGACTCGTGTAGCTGATGTGCCTCTGTATTTAGATGCTTATAGGGTCAGGAAGCAATAATCCAATTGCATCCTTTAAAAGTGCAATATGACCTGGCTAGAGCTTTCTCTGATTGCACTTATCATTAAAAAGTGTAGTGTGTGTGTTTCTGCTGTGTTCAGATACCAGATATTATTTAAGACACACCTAAGTGGTACTCCTGCCGTCAGTGTTAATGATTTATGATTTGCATTAATCATTGGTAGACATTTTTATTAAAAAGCTGATTATTTAACCTGCTTATATTACTCCATTTATCGAACTTTCAAGAGAATGTTCTGTCTCTTGGCTCAAACTCCTACACAGTAAGAGACTTCATTAGGACAAAACTGAGCAAATGGTTAAGGAGTGGAAGTTTGGCTTTGATATAATTAAGGGTCCACGTTGGACCTCCTCATTAGTATGTAATAGTATGTGTCTTAATGTCTTCCTCTCAGTGTGGGTTCTGTGCTGAATGTCGTGGTCACACCAAGACACTTCACCGTGGTGAAGCAGGCTCCGAGTAGAGCATTCCTGACATTCCGAACTAGGATGTCGCCGTGACCACTGGGATATTGGAGGTTAGAGTTGACCTAGTCTCAGTCTCAGACATTCAGTCCACAGTCCATGGAGTGTCTGATACCTTTTGTACTCTCACAAGTTCACAAAAGGTATTCAACTTTGCATGGATTTCTGGCAGAAAATCGTACTTTTAAATGCAGTGATTCAATTCGATTATAAGAGAATTTTACATAAACATTTATGGCCTTTGATGCCCTCATCCAGAGCAACTTGTATATATTTTTTTTAATTTATATAACTGAGCAGGTGTGGGTTAAGGGACTTGCTCAAGGGCTCAGCAGTGGCAGCATGGTTGTACTGGTGCTTGAACCACCAACCTTCTGATCAGATTATTCTCAGAATATGCAATAGTCAAACCTTTAACATCAGAAGACTACATTGTGTTCCACTCCTGTCAATTGTGGTACAGTGGGCACAAGCTCGTCAAAACTGGACAGTTGAAGATGGAAGAACTGACTGTTCATCCATGACCTCTTTCATAAACAAAGTGGTTCCTCCCACTGAACCACCACTCGCTGGATTTTCACACTATTCTGTGTAAAGACTAGGGACTGTTGAGTGTGAAAATCCTATCAGCAGTTCCTAAAATACTCATACCTTCAAGAATGGCATAGCCAAGGTCATTTAGAGGACATTTCTACTCATTCTCATGATTGATGTGAAGATTAATTGAAACTTTTGACCTGTATTTTTATGATTTATATGCACTGTACTAACGCCACAGTGATTCATTGGATCATTACATGAGCAAGCGTACCTAATAATGTGGCTGTTGAACAAGTTGAACACATTCTAGCAATGATGTGCAGTTTTCTTCCTAGTTCACATTTGTAATTTCTGCTGAAGTTCTTTTACTATTTTGATATTTTTTTTACAGTAAAAAAATTTGCACTAAAAGTGTTTTATAATCATTTTAAATATTGCAATTTGATTCATATTTGAACTGTCTGAAGCACTTAATCTGTGCATGCCCCTTTGATCAGAATATTTTGGAATCACCTCCTTGCATATTGTAGAGGCCAGCAAACAGGCCAAATATGCAGTATGTGTTATTAGAGAGTAGAGTAAAGTCCTGCAGAATTCATGAAGACGTCTTCTTCTTAACTAAGGAACAATAACAAGAAATGAACTTTTGGTATTATTTTGGAAATGGACTTCTTCACAAAATCTGGATGATTTTTCTTTTTGTAAACATCAGAAACCAGCCCTCATTCAGTAATTGACTACATGCACTGAATGATGGCACTGTGTCAGAGACC
The DNA here is from genome assembly GCA_039654325.1 of Tandanus tandanus. Classification (NCBI taxonomy): domain Eukaryota; kingdom Metazoa; phylum Chordata; class Actinopteri; order Siluriformes; family Plotosidae; genus Tandanus; species Tandanus tandanus. The sequence continues at coordinate 36,221,255 of JBCNYH010000012.1, forward strand.
ACAAGAAGAGAAAAGTAGAGCCTTCCGAACTTCAGTTTCTTTTCAGTTATTTGGGTAAACAGACACAGGTGTACCTCTGTAGGGGTGATTTCCATCTTCCCAGACACTGTTAACATAATAACATTATTAGCCTTTTAGAGAACTTGAAAACAAAAGGTTTATTTTTGTATAGTTATTGACTGGTAGAGTTATGTTATATAGCCAGGTTCGATTTGATTTTTTGATTTTGATATAATCCCGCAAGGGAAATTATTGCCTCTGCATTTAACCCATCCAAGGTGAGCACACACACTCAGAGCAGTGGGCTGACACACACATTGAGGCACCCGGAGAGCAGTTGGGGGTTAGGTGCCTTGCTCAAGGGCACTTCAGCCATGAAGGTGGAGGGAGGGAAGGTGCAGCTCACTCCCCAACCAAACATTTTTTCTTCTGGTTCGGGAAACGAACCAGCGACCTTTCAGTCCCAAAGCCACTTCTCTAACCATTAGGCTACAGCTACCCCCCAGGTATAGTGTTCCAACTCGATAATGGACTTGTTTTTGATCTTCTTTGTCCCTAGTACAAAGAAATTGAAAGAAACAGATGGGAAAATAGGGCCTAGGTTAAAAAAAACCCAAAGTTTTCTTTTAAGGAAACTTTAGTGAGACAAAATATGAGAGCCATAATAAAGCAGTTTTTGTGTACTTGTGGGATTATGAATCTCTTATCAGTGGCTTTTTATCTTGAATGACCTATAAATCAATGACTGACAGTAACTGATCTGAAAATGTACAATAACTAGGCTTACATTCTTAATTTAGAAGCCTGGCCCACTTTTACTTTGAAGTCCCTTTGTTGCCATTTACAAGACTGGCCTAAAAACTCATTAGCCTGAATACTTTTCTCTGGTCCTAAACTTTTGGTCCTGCTGTAGTCATGTGTCACATTGTGGTCTATATTACAGGCTTTTAATCCTAAAACCTAGAAGTGGATGAATATGTTGGACACAGTTGGGCTGCTGGAATGTCTCTGTGTTTGTTCAGTCCTATTCTAAGCTTCTGCAGATTTTTCAGCCATCTCCCTGTCTTCATTCTCTCTTTCTTCTCTATGCCTCCCTCTGCCTTGAGGCACTGCAGGAGAGCCGGGTCTCATCTGAGTGATCTCATTCTGTTGATGCAGAAAGAAAATAATAGTGATAGCTCTCGACAGTTGTTGTGGTTAGCCACACCTGTGGTTCGACACGTCTCGTTTGTGAGTATGTGTAGTAGGTTGTTTGTAATATATATAGGTTGTTGAATCATTCAACCACATATCAAGTCATGCATGCATTGAACAAACTGTTTAGTCTCATTTTTACAAAAGATTAACATCTGCAGATGTAACCACATATATTTGCATTTCCATCAATGATACATTTGAGTGTATGCTCAGGCATTAGTGTGCAGGTTGAGCATAGAGGGAGTACTGCCTTTATTGTGTTAATGTCTGGCTGATCTAATGCCACGTCACAAACACACACACACACACACACACACACACACACACACACACACACACACACACACCACCTTCAAGATCTGTCCTTAATGCTCTGAGGAAATAAGAAACACATGACCTCTTAAACTTTACTGTCACTCCACTCACTGTTCAGCTCAAACAGACTAAACATTAGACGTTCAAGTGTGTCATCAGAATCCCAACTAACCACGGCATTCAGCTTGACTGAAAGTAATTGACCATCAGTTCTGTCTTCTTTCTTAAAACTTGTGCTGACACTACACTTCTGTCTAAAGCCAGAACTAGTAAAGCTTCAAGCTATAATCTACCTTAATATGTGACCCGTTTAAGAGGTGCGCAGATCAATCATGTTGATTTAGACATTTCAGAAAGATCTTCTCTTCGGTTATGGATCAGTATTAGTGAGGGGTTAATAGTCTGAGGGGTTAATAGTTTGACTTCTGGCTTCAAATGAGTTTAAATAGACTGGTGTTAATAACAGGGTTCATGCTGAGGTTCCTGGCTACCATGAGCTGAACACATGGGACATTCTGCAAGATCTGCAAGAAAGAAATTAACTCCATCTTTATGTTTATAATTCATGCCACATAAACTGGGAAAGCATTATGACACCTCTTTTTTAAATTTGTATTTTATTGATTTTCCCCAATTTTCTCCCCTAATTTTGGTCGTATCCAATTCCCACCCGTCAAGTATTGCCACCACCAACCAGGAAGGGGTGTAAGCATGCACCCATGACATGCAATGCTACCACCCGCCTCTTTACGAACTACTGCGCATGCGTACTTGGGGGCGGCTTATCACACTCAAAGGGAAAGCGCTATCCGCCTCCTCGTACGAATGAGCTTACAGACGCCCATGATTGGCTGGTAATCGCTGTGAGTGACAGGGAAGTGAGCGTATGCCATGGCTGTGGCATCAATCTGGACTCAAACTCGCGATCTCCAGGTTAATAGTCGCGCACCTTGTCGATGTACCACTCGAGAGCCCTATGACATCTCTTTTAATAACCAAATACAGTTTACTAAATGACAGCTAGTGCAATGCTATCCAGTTCCTTTGAGGCAGAAATCAGGATCTTAGACTGATTTTATTCTGAATTAAAACTTGTGTAAATGTTATATGAACATGCCCTGAATATACAAACAGATGGGTGATAACTTAAATTCAACATCATTCACTCACTCCAGTCAGTCACATCCTACTCTTGGGACCTTTACTGCCACAGAGTTTTTTTGGTGAGGTAAGTTGCTTAGTTTTTCCCATAAACCTCCGTTTACCCAGGCTTGGGTTCTATGTCAGATAGAAAAGTAAACCCCATGTAAAAGTGGTAATAAATCATGTCACAACACTGACAAAATAAAATTGTTACATAATAACGAGTGACTGTTGAAATCTTTTCTATTCCTTATTAATACATATTTGCAAACTTTAAATAAAATTAAAAGTTTGGATTTCTTATTCCGTATATATGATATAAATATAATTTAATAACATATAGCGTTTCATATTGTCATAGTTCATATCCTCTAAATAGCTTGTGGATGCTTTCAGTTTGCAGTATTGCATGTATGCTTGCATGTGGGTCCTGCTCTACCCCCCATGTGCAGACAGTGCAAGCAGACCTCAGGCTCCAACTTTATTTTGCTATGTGTTATATAATGGCCTTTGAGTGCTGACTCTGCCCATCACACCTGTCTTCAATCCACATGGACCCTGGAGTGCTGGATACACACACTTCTCCCAATAAGGCTGCTTTTGCATATGAGTGAGATTCACTGACATGCAAATGCGGTGGCAGACTGAGAGACCAGCAGGGATATGTCTTCAGTTCTTGGGTTGTTGTTGTCTCTCTCATTCAGATGGAATTGCTGATAAACGTCTGGGGGAGTTTGGAGAGAGTTTTCTGTGCCACTTCACTTCACCACTGCCTGTTCACCATAACTTGGCATAATTGATATCAGTTACTAAGATGAACAGGGTGCGCCTCATGACAAATGTTCTTTTTAGATTGTAGACTGTCCTAACTGTTCTTTCCAAAAAAATTATTCAGCAAAAGAAAAAACTGTTCAGTACACTCTTTACACTCGTTATCAAGTGTTGATAAGCAGGTTGGCGTTAAATACAGTTAGCATTTGATGGTGTAGTATCGGGTCTGATACAGCTGATATTTTGGGTCTGAGCGCTGCGTTACTCTTTCAGATTAAAGGAAGGCCTTAGAAAGGAGTTATTATACTGTTCCAGCCTCAAGTATCTCTCAGCAGGGGTGAGAGAGGAGTGTATAAAGTTTATAGATACCTGCACTTGTGTGTGAGCTTCAGAGTGGCTCAGTAGCTGAGGCTTTTAGAGCTGTGTATCATGGGAGATGCCGAGTGAAAGTTCTTTCATTCAGCAGTCAGAATTACTTAAGAATTTTAACGTTTGAAATAAATGTGTTGAAATAAATCACTGAGATGTCCTGCATCTCAAACTACATACTATAGTTCCAAGCAATAATGGGTCTGCTTACTGTACTAGCAAGAAATAGTGCACTGTAAAAGATGTGATGTTTTTTCCCCCCTTTTTTTTTTTAGATCACCGTTCAGAGAGAAAGCGGTCTTGATGTCAGTGCACCCAAGCATGGCAAGATTGATCCCATGAATGCCCCTCACATAGGGGGGAATCAGTGGGCAGGAGGCACGGGTAGGTTTTAATTCATGCTGGCTGAAAACTTCCTATTTCACTGTTACAAATGTAGTTGTATAGCTACTTCTGGGGCAACCATTGCCCTGGTAGACACGACTTTTTCAGAAGGATAATTGATTAGGATCTGATCATGCACAGTAAATAACTTTCTTATTGCTTCAAAGTTTGATGATTTTGCTAAATATTTTTTTAATCTGTTGTCACATCATAGTAAAACATACGAAAGTTACAGCCATAAACCTTTAGAGATTATGCCTATAATCATTATTTAAAGGTTAATTCTGTGGTCCTGTAGGGGGCAGAGATACCGCAGGCCTCGGAGGAAAGGGAGGTCCCTACCGTCTAGATGCTGGCCACAAAGTCTACCAGATCTCCCAGGTGGAGAAAGACGCTGTGCCTGATGAAGTGAAAAGAGCTGCACGAGAAATGGCGGAGAAAGCTTTTAAAGAGAGGTACTCATTCATCTCTCTCTCGCTGTCTCTCTATTCATCTCCTGCTGCCCTCATATGCTAAGAGCAACTCTGAGAGGGTTGTCATTTTTTTTCGCTCATTTCAAAGCCATTACAATTTCTGTATTTATTTTCATATTCATGTTGATGATTAATAGTTAATTCGAGTATGTTGTAGGGAAGTCCAACAATTCGCATAAGATTTATGGAGAATCATATATATGACATTATGACATTTCAGACCGGCAGGCCATAGGCCTTGCTCAGTTCATGGGTCCAATACCCACAGCGCCCCCAATGGCGACTGATACCCCTGATTCTTTTCCTCCGCACCAGCTATTCCAAAAATGCACCCAGTGAATACCGCAATTCATGCGACTCCATGTGTGTGTGCGAGTAGGAGAGAGAAGCCACAGAGTTCAGGATGAGAGGGCCTGGTAATGAAGGAAGCTTCTGTTTTTGCCCATTCCCCCCTTTGAGCTTCTTGGGTCCACACCCAAGCCTCTGACATCTAAAACATGTTTCACGCCAAGATCCGTGAACACACAGAGACGCTCACTACTGATCCTGATCTTTAAGTAACACACTCTTAGACAGGTTCACCTTCAGAATTATATCAGCAAGCAGACTTAGAACATGTCTGACTGAATAAGTCACAATGCAGCTGTGCTTTTGGTGCTACTGATTCTGAGGGGGTGTGTGTGTGTGTGTGTGTGTGTGTGTTTAAGACAATTATGTGGTAACGCATTATATCCTGTCACATATTTTTTCATGCTTCTTGTCATGTTCTCAACTGTTAAATCTCAGAGTTTGCTCTGCTTCATCACTTTTCACAGGAAGTGGGATGGTGTTTACCTTTGTGTTTGAGTGCATTATCTAAAACTGTTAAAACTTCCAGTATTCAAAATATAAGCAGGTCTCCAGGAAAGAATGATGGCAACTTACTGAACCACACACTCAATTTCTTCTCGTTTTTTCAGCAGAATATATACTGCCTGGATAAAATTCAGGTCACACAAACTAATATTTTCTGTGCCCACTAATATTTTCTCTGCATGCCATTGTAAATTCAGTTGGTCGTGTCGAGGCTCAGCAACATCATGTGGCAATAAAATGAAGTCGGCTGATGACCTGAAAGTCCTGATTGAGCAGACTATTCCATCAATGGACCTTTTCTTCCCTGATGGCACGGATATAACTTTGGGGCTCTCAAACCCACTCTCTCTCTCTCCCTCTCTCTCTCTCTCTCTCCCCCCCCCTCTCTCTCTCTCTCTCTCTCTCTCCCTCTCTCTCTCTCTCTCTCCCTCTCTCTCTCGCTCCACCCCTTCTCTCTCTATTCTCACACGCTCGCACACAAGAGTTCTGTCTGTGGTCTGTGGACAGGTCTGGAATTCAGCAGAAAATAGCAGTGTGGTCTGTCCCTTCTCCAATATTGCTATATAAAAAATGTGAGTTTCTGAGACTGGTCAGTAAACCCACAGTCTTTCACTGCTCTGTGTGTGTGTGTGTGTGTGTGAGAGTGAGTGAGTGAGTGAGTGAGTGAGTGAGTGTGTGAGAGAGAGTGGGCTGGGACTTAGCACAGGAAGAAAAAAGAAAAGACAGAAGAGAGAAGAATCTTGGTGGTTGCTACTTTTTCTCATGAGGGAGGTTATCACTCCCAAACCTGTATCAAAGTTTCAAAGTCTCATTACAGTCTGCCAAAGCAACTTCTTCAAGGGCCTTTTCACACATCTGCTCCAGATGGCTGTGGGAGATGAAGGTGACTTGTCAAGCTGTGTGATGTGATGAGACTGTTTTGTGATCTCACCTGTATAGAAGCTGAAAGCTGCTCACTGCTATAGCCTGTGTATAGGTTCAGCTTCGCTTCATTCCTGTGACTTCAAACGTCTCTCACATGCAAACACACAGACACACACACGATGAATTGCCCTCATCTTTCTGCTCTGCCTGGGTCACAGTATTGTAAGATTAGCACAGGTCTGTAGGGATTACTGGCTTTAAGTGTGTCACCTGGACAGCTGCTTGCACCTGCTGAATGAAGCACACAGAGCTGTCAGTTCGACAGTCACACACTGAATAGAGAACAGCTCCAAAGCATGCAGAGGAGGAGAAGTGTGGTGGGCGGGCTGCCTCTGAAGCCCTCACATATGGCAGTGCTCATTAAGGGCCTCGTATACTCGAGTGCTCATCATCATCATTACTGTTCTCACTGACAGATGGCTGTATCACTGGGATCATCAAATGGCAGCCCTGAGCGAGTTTTTTCTGGCCCCAACTCATCTTCCATCACATGTCTCCAGTGACACTAAGCCTATGTAGAATTTTTTTAAAGAGTGTAAACGTGTTATAGAATACTGATCTGTGATCTAGATCAAGAAAGTGAACAGTCAGCTTTCGAAATTGATGTGTTGGAAGCAGGAAAAATGAGCAGGTGTAAAGATCAGGGTGACTTTGTCGAGGGCCATACTGTGATGGCTAAATGACTGGGTTTATTTATCTCCAAAATGACAGGTCTTGTAGGGGGTTCCTGGTATGCAGTGGTAAGTTCCTACCAAAGGCAGCCCAAAGAAAGACATCCAGTGAACTGGCGTCATGAGTGTCTAAGGCTCATTGATGCCCGTGGGAGTGAAGGCTAGTACGTCAGGTCTGATCCCACAGAAGAGCTACTGTAGCACAAACTGCTGAAACTGTTAATGCTGGCTGTGAGAGAAAGGTGTCAGAACACACAGTGCATTACAGCTTGCTGTCTATGGGACTGCCAACCCACAGACCAGTCAGGTGGTGATAATGTTATGGCTGATTGGTATATAGATAGGCCAGGGGGAGATAACTGGCTGACTGTAGTTTGGATTCGGACCCAGCAAAGTATTCAAGTGGATTAACGTCTTCAAAAATTGCAAGGGAGGTAATAACTATTTGGAAGGAAGTAGCTACAGTTCAGTGATTATAATTCTCAAAACGCCGCAGCTACTGAAACAGAACCTCGGCTGCAATAAAGCTCATTGGACCATAGACTAGCTACAGCATGAAAGACTATGAAAAATAAAAAAGTTGACAAAGAAAACAGGAAGACAGTTTAACCAGGAAGGATGTGTTTATTCTTCCCACGTACAGTGGGGTCCAAAAATCCTGAGGTTACTTTCTTTCATTTCTTTTTTCTTTAATTTAATACAAAGCTCTCTTTATTACCAGTTTTAAAATTACAAGATTCACAGTGGTCTCAGACATTTGGACTTTATTTTTTCTCATCTAATCAAGTGCCACAAAAAAAAAAAACCCAGAAGATAGTTGTTGATAACGATGTAATGATGTGTGCTTTGAAATTCCAAACACTAACAGTAAATTCAACCAATACCTCAAATTCAATCAATACCTTTAACAAAGAAACTTTAAGATGGTCACAAGTGTTTGTGTATTTTTGAGTGTGCTGGTGTGTACAGATGGAATTCCTTTGTGTTTCAGATTGAAGGAGATTCAGATGAGTGAGTATGACGCCACCACATATGAGCGTTTCTCTGGAGCCGTCCGGCGCCAGGTCCAGTCCTTACGCATCATTCTGGACAGCCTGCAGGTAAACAGTTCATCTCAGCTATCCCAAAGGGTGTGTGCAGTGCTTTCAAGGGACTCTTAAGTGTTCTTTCCTTTTCCTTCCTCACACACACATACACACACGCACACACACGTACACACATGTGCCTGCTGCACAGACACCCACCCTCACATAGCTGCTATTACAGCTGCTTTTCTTTTTGGCTGGATTTGCCCTCAAGTCATGAGATGATTGTCCCTTATGACTAAGTGAAACTTACTGCAACTGTTGCCTTTCTGAGTGCCCTCTAAGTGGACATCTGGTCATGTGGAGTGCTAAAGCAGCTTGTCAGGGGTGTCATGACTTTTTAGCAGCACTCTTGGGATTGAGACAGAGCAATGAATCTGGAGGATTGAGATCATCACTGAAAGCCTCACTGATGACTTCTGCTCAAACAGAAACGTGTTAATGGGAAAGTATCTTGTCAGGTATTCCGGTGGGGTAGCCGTGGCCCTAATACTTAGTGAAGCGAGTTTGGGACTGAAAGGTTGCTGGTTTGATTTTCGAACCAGCAGGAAAAATGTGTGGTGGTGGGAGGGAGTGAGCAGGTGAGAACCTACCCTTCCTCCACCTTCACAGCTGAAGTGCCCTTGAGCAACGAGCCCCAAGGAGGCTGCCTACTGCTCCAAGTGTGGTGTGCTCACTGTTTACATGTGTGTATGTGCTCACTTTGGATGGGTTATGGTAATGCAGAGCCAAATTTCCCTTGCAGGATTAATACAGTCAAATTCAAAACCAAAACTTATCAAAACTATAGAACATTAATCATTCTATATTGCCTTCTCTTTGTCTCTCTATGTCTCATTCACTCCATAATAATTTATGGCATCTTTCAGTGTCTTTAGCTGTATTACATTGAAAATCCGTTCTTTGCTATAGCTAGGTATTTAAGTTGAATTAATCATTAGCTACAACTGAACTCAGTTGTGTGTATCCGTGTAACTTTGGCCTGGTAAGGCAGATCGGTGTTTTCTCTTTAGTTGTCCCATATAGAAATCTTGCATATGCTGTAACTAGTATAAAGAAATGTTCACAAGTTGTACAAAATTAAGCATTTATTTTACTTAATACATCTCAATCAATATTTTACATTTACATTTATGACAGCTGGTAGACACCCTTATCCAGAGTGACTTCATATCAAATCCACACGCATTACCTTGTGTAAACCCAGAGACATGTCTTCTGTAATATTCAAATGACATTTAAATTACTTCCTCTTTTCACTTTCTTCTTAAAATACAATGACTGCTTCTGTGAGCTGAAAAACGGTTCAAAATAGAACAAATCAGCAGTTTTGAAAGTGAGGTGGAGTAATGTAATGTATCACATAGCAACCGAAATCACACACCATGTGTTTTTTTATTATATATAGTTCATTATTCATATGAGTAGTATATGGGCCTGGTGTGAAGTGTTTTATTTTACCGAAAAGCAACCATCACACACATACATCGTGGGGCCGGTGCTGTAGTGGTTAGGGTGCTGGGCCCATGATTGAGAGGTTGTGGGTTTGAATCCCCGTTAGACCACCACTGTGCTAAGACCCCTGGGCAAGGTCTTAACCATACGTGTGCCTCTGTCCACCCAGCAGTATAAATGGGTACCAGTAAAAATACTGGGAAGGTAACCTGCGATGGACTAGCGTCCCATCCAGGAGGATGGGCTCGGGTGTAAAAAAGCCCACAGACTTACCTTACCTTATACACATACACACAGACACATCCAGCCAAATGTCTGTTCACAACACAACTATATTACTTTCTTTCTTTTTTTTTTATAAGACTTGACATGATGACATTCTGAGGTGCACTTAATTGCTTCAAGAACCATTTGTTACAACAGCATGCACTTGAAAGGTGGTCTTTTTTTTTTTTTTTTTTTAAATAAAGCAACAAAAAAAAACCCTTCATATCTCACATTTCACATTTCCCTTCACTTCAGCATGAACATGAAAACTTAAATACTCAACCTCTGCGCGTTTGTACACTTGTTTCTGATATTCTGTCTCAGTTCGATCTTCCACAGGCGAAAGAGTAGAGCGCTGGAAATGTGAAGTTTCTTGTTTTTATTCTGGCATTCCTGTTTTTCTCATGTTTAGTCTAATTTACTTGTTTGAAAGCACCCTGGTGTGCGTGTCAGCACAAACAGCACACGCCTTTCCCACATTTCCTCACTGATTAAATAACTGTACGCACACTCCTGAGCATCACTATGGTATGACAGCTGAGAGATTATAAAAGACTAAAACCTATTATACTAACATGCTGTTAGAGGAAGCACACATACCTGCAAAGGAGAAGAACTAAGCTGCATATTTGCTTGCATGGCGCTGCTCTATAATCAGTGCACAGAGGTGGCATATGTTTTCCATTCGTTCCATTTTCACACACTCACACACACCTGTACTTACTTGGTTCGTATTCGCACACTGCGCATATTCATGCTAGCTGGAACCATCACTAGTCACTTTTCTATGATGTGACAGGAATATTGGAAAACAACCAGATTTAGTACAGATTGGATGTTGGAATCCTTTTTTTGTGACCTATCAAAACAGAATGAGTCTTAATGCACCAAACTGACTTTTTAAGGTAAACTGAATTTTCTTGAAATGTCTTGTGAATAAATTCATTGACTTGAGATACATTTTGTCATGATGACAAAATGACCAAATTTTTCAAGTGCCCTCTATTTATCTATGTGCACATAGTCTTTAGCAAGACATTAGTCTTTAACTCTTTAAATTTTCCTAAATAAATAAAATAAAACATTATGAAAGCCATAGATCAGTTATGTTAAATACATTGTAACCCATCGACAGCTTGCAGTCCTTCAAAACTGAGTTCAAACCCTACTGTAAAGCAGATTAGTCCTGTGCCGCAGCTTTTACTTGATACTAATACAGATGTGACCAAAGTCTAGTCTCTGCTTATTGTTTGTCATGTCATTTAGCTTATTGTTCCTAGCTGTGAATTATGGAACAGAAAATAACCCTGATTTCATTCAGTCAGGCAGCCTCAGGAGAGAAGTATATTTTTGTTCTGAACTGTAAATGCTTGCCAACAATTTCCCCTCTGGATCGCAGAAAACATTGTTGTATTGTGAGTGTAACACTTTGTTCTGTATTATCTGAGTGGGACTGGCAGGATGACACAGAAGGACAATGTGTGGGATGATGTAGCAGTACAGGGAGATCCAGAGGGATCCGAGTCTAAATGAAAAGCAGATGTGGAGATGCCTGTATGGCAGTTTAATGATGTTTTGCTCAATGTTCATAGCTGAGGTGTTGCTAAGGTCAGGAGTATATCTGAAAGTTGTGATGCTTTATCTACTGTCCGTCAGTACCAGGCAAAAGTTTTAATTTATAGTAAATCTATTTTACAGTGTTTTCTGTTTTCTATTTTAGAATAAGAATAAAGACACTAATATCACGATGTAACACTTATAAACTGGCCAAGAAAATGGTCAAATAACTTAGAGTTTCATTGAAGATCTTCATCCAGGAGGCTTTTATTGAGGTTCACAAATGGGCCGTGAGGTTATTTATGTTGCATGTGGTTTGTTGGGTAATTTGTTGGGTGTTTAGAGATGAAATTTTAATTAAAACCACATTTTAAATAATACAGCTTGATTTAGATATAAAATTATACAACTAATACAATAAAACTTTACTATTTCGTATATCTTCAAAACATTTTCAACCATAAGCCTTTGTCAGAATCCATTAAGACTATAAAATAAAACATTGTACCAACATTTTACTTGTGGTGTTACCTCTGAACCAATCTAATGGGTTGATTTACATCTTTTCCAGCTTGTGACGACAAAGTATTGTATCGCACTGCCAGCAGACCTCTTTAGCTTCTTAGTTAGGTTTTTCAGTATTAACACTGATTTTAAGGTAGCCCTTTTGGGCGTTTTTATAAAACTGCTGTCACGAGGTGAGTGTAGTAGTGTGTGATGTGTAATGCTTCTTGTACAGGCTAAAGGAAAGGAAAGACAGTGGCTGAAGAATCAGGCATTGGGGGAACTGGATGATGCCAAGATTATTGATGGCCTAGCTGGAGAGAAAGCCATTTACAAGCGCCGAGGAGAGCAGGAGCCTGAGGTGAGAAATCTCTCCTGTCTGTGGCCTTGAGAATGACTGAACCCATAGGAGGTTTATATACACTAAGTAGTCCCAAGTTACTGAAAACCTCACATCTACCAGAATACGTTCAATATTTCATATGATATGGGCTCAGAAGAATTCAGCTTATGTTTTTGATTGTTATGGGGTTTGTGCATAATTTACTCTTTTTTTGCGGGTTCCTAAATGGTGCAGCCGCTATAGGATTGCATTGTGTACTTTTCTTCTATAACTACCACCACACCAGGAGTGGAAAACACACAGGGAACTTGTACCTAAAAAATATATGTATATATATTATACATTATAATACATTATATATACATTATAAATTAAAAGTGAATATTTTTACGTGATCAAAAATTAACAAAAAATAATTTGATTTATGGGGACCTGTGGTGAATTAGTATTACTAGCTATTTTTCATGATCAGTCCATGCCCGATTTTAAAGTGCTCGCGAGTGTTCCAACTCAAGGCACGGTCAGAAACATGTGGCATTTCTGATCGGCTGTCCCAGTCTGGTAGTCACAAGAACTCGTTGGATTGGCTGGGCTACGTAACACATTATCGGCCAGTGGTGAGCAGCACAAACAACAAGTGCTGAAATTGCTGAAAACATTTCTTTCTGTTCCTAAACCAACTGACGACAGGAAAGCTCAGTTGGCAAAATGTTATCTGCATAAGCCATTTTGGATTTACCGTCACGCACATCTCTGGCAGCATTTACGTCCTCAGAGTCACTAGAATGTGACGTTTCACTGTCTCCACAAGAGATGTCAACCCCGCCCAAAGTGTTGATGTCACTTCCAGGGGGAAAAACGACTGCTAACTCCCACAGTTCAACCCACGCTAGAAATCCACGGGATAAAATTACCAGTTTTGTGCTTTTTATGGTCATTTATGTTAAAATAAGCGTCTGTATCACTTAAACATATTACATACGCACAAATTATGCTGTAAGGATGACCAATACCGGTACTCTTTAATTAACAATAATTCATTTCATCTGATCAAATACTTATTACATTTTCTGACAACTTTGACTTCTGTTTAGCTAAGGTTTATTAACCCTGTCGGCATTAAGGAGGTGGCGTTAGCCATGAAAGAAAAAATAGCTAGCAAATGTATTAATCTTACATCAACATGATTCTTTGGTTTTATGACTAATTTTTCCCTGGATGGCAAATAAGTCATGTGGTCCTGCATGCCTTGTTAGTAAATCCAGTGAAGCAGAACATTAGCACAATTACTTTTATATTTTGTGTGAATTTCTTTGGATGTCTTTAAAATAAAAACTGTAATATGAAGGAGAACCCAGCTGAACATACTGAGTAGCATTTATAAAGATGTCGTGATTGGCTCTGTGTCTTGGGGAAGCACATTCTCATCTTAAGGTTTATATCTGTTTTATTAATAAAATAAAAAATTAGGACTGCTTAGGAATTAAAATAGAGCTATAAGAAATTTTGTAAGTGCCTCCTGTAAAATCTATTAGAAAATGTTATTGCTTTCGGGAATGAAACCTGAGCAAACCAAGAACTAGAATTAAGTGAACCGCAGACACGATGTATTAAAATAATGGATATTCATTCTGTTTAAATTTCATATTTAAGTTCTCTTAATGAGCATACAATGTCTCTTTTCCTAGCTGGGCACACCCCAACAGAAGCCCAAACGCTTACGTTTGCTAGCTGATGTGTCAGGCAGCATGTACCGCTTTAATGGCGTGGATGGACGCCTGGAACGCTCTATGGAGGCTGTGTGTATGGTGATGGAGGCGCTAGAGAATTACGAGCACAAGTTCAAGGTGAGATACCAAACCAGTGTGTTTTCTCTAGCAGCAATTTCTTTGCTTTTAAAGAGAAGAACACAAGAATAAACCTAGTTGGGTGCAGTAATTTTCCACGCCTTCCCCTCTATTAATGTTTAATTTTATCAGAGAGTAGTATGAAATGCAGTTGTATTTATTTACAGAAATCTATCTCCATACCAACACCAGCACCAAGGAAACAGTGGCTATGTTTCCTTCCTCAGTCAGTTACATAATGCTGCATAACGGGGATATCCCCAGCCACTGACACTTTGTGATGGAGGTTACTATGGAAACATGGGTAATGGGAGCTGAAGAGATCCTCTGAGGCTGATGCATACGTCAGTCACAGCTGTGTGCACAGTAACCATAGTGCAAGGTTTTGGCCTAAGTGGTCACAACTTTCTGTCTCTCTTTTTTCCTCTCTTTTCTCCCTATACTGAAGCCAGTCCAGCTGCTGGCTGCTGTGCAGGAGACACTGAATCACTCTATTACTGGAAGCTGTTCTCCTCACAGTAATGGCAGCACAAAGCCGATCTGTTGTTTCTCTGTTTATTTCCATTTTAGAGAAGAATTAATGTTCAGCATTATGTCACTGAAGTAAACTGTGCGTCACTACACAGGCAGGATTTATTATAGATATCCCTTGTGTTTGTTTCAGTGGCTAAACTAGGATGAATAGGGGGTTCATTAGGAATTAAATTATTGTTGGGATAAAGAAGTGGGGAAAACATGAGAGCTACAGTGTATGTGTGTCTGATAGTGAATGTGTGGGTGCCAGATTTTATGGCCCCATCATGCCCTCTAATGCCCTGTACATGCTTCCATCTGGCCTATCATATGTCTTTTAGTGCCACTTATGTAACTATCATATATAAAGGTCCATCCAACAGCTCATCTGTAGGGGTTTTTAGTGACACAGGAGAACAGCTGTCAGCTGTTATTTACTCTTAGACTCACAGCTAATTTTTATAAAACTTGTTTCAAAATATAATGCTATATAAACCCACCAGGCAGACTCAGAGAACTGAATACATATATCCTGGGGTTAGTATCTGGCTATTCTTCATTATATCCCTACAGATACTTGAATTTATCATAAAACGAAAGCTAGTTTTAATAGTATAGAAATGTTTGTGAATCAGTTAATAAATAAGGATTTTTTTCCCCCTGAATGGATTAAGTGGCATTTGCAGGAAGACAAAAGCATCACATCATTTCAGTATTTATCTTATCTTAACACTCTGTGTAAACCATCCCTCCTGGTGACACATTAAAGGGAACCTGATGGCTGTTACCCAGTGGGGTCATTTGTTTTGTGTCATGGATCAAGTCTACCTGTCCCTTGCAAATCACTACCCCATGATTCTGACTGTATGCCTTTATCGTAGGATGAAATGTATTTCCAGATGTGTGTGGCTCACTGAATGATGTAAATTATATTACAAGATTTCAACCCAGTTAAAAACACCTACAAGAGATTTTGGAGCAACATATTAGACAGCCCTCTTCACCACCATCATACCAATGTTTGGAACAGTGATGCTGTTCCATTCAGTACAGTTTCAGGGGCTGTGCTTATAGTAGCCCCATAGCTCACTGGAAATAGATACACTGGTTGCATAATATGGTTGTTTTTTTTTTTTGCTTTGACATTTGACCTCTCTTCATTTGCAGGTCACGTGTATCTTCTATGAGCCTTAACCGATTATCGCTATAAATCACAGAAACATAAAGTACTTTACATTTAAAATAAAATGATTAAAATTATCCTATCTTATTAAGAGCTGAAATAAGAAATACAAATTACATACACTCACTCATTCTTTTGCCGAACCGCTTAATCCTTTTAGGGTCGCGGGGAGGCTGGAACCTATCTCAGTTAACACTGGGCGAAGGCAGGGTACACCCTGAACAGCTCACCAGACCATCGCAGGGCCAACACATGCGCATCTCTTCACATTCACATTCACACCTAGGGGCAATTTGGAACAGCCAGTGAGCCTAATCTGCATGTCTTTGGACTGTGGGAGGAAACTCGAGTATCCAGAGGAAACCCACACAAGCACGGGGAGAACATGCAAACTCCACACAGAAACACCCTCACCGAGCCCGGGACTCACACCCAGATCCTTCTTGCTGTGAAGCGGACATGCTAACCACTACACCACCATGCCGCCCAAAATTACATACAATTAAAATATTTTTCATCATAGAAATGTGACAGTGATTGTGTTTAAATATTAATCTGCATTGTACAGAAAAAGTCAGATTATCTAACTTGATTATTCTTGGATTTTACCTCAAAAAAGCAGAACAAATACTGTGATTAGCTTGAGTGTGAAGTTTGGTGGGGGGTCAGAGATGCCTTTTTTTAACCGCGCCTATCTTCCAAAGGCTGTCAGTAAAACAGCAGTTGTATTCCCACACAATATCTTTGTGAAAGTGGTTACAAAATGCTTTGGGGATCTATTTAAAATATATATAAAAATAACATCTGTCTCCTGTCTGCCCTGTTAGATCCATTTGTTAAGCTTTGAGTGATTTATGTAACTTTCCTTTCATAGCTCTTTTTTCAGTGTCAGCATGCCCAGTATGCCTGGATGAATGGAAAAACCTTTCTAATCAGTTGGCATACCAATATATTTGTCGTTCACAGGATGGAGTTGTTAGTGTTTGTATTCTTGTTCTGGTACAGTACATTCATTCCTCTGCTTTTCTGTTTAATTTTTTTTTTCTGCAGTATGACATAGTGGGCCACTCTGGGGATGGATTTGATATAGAACTAGTCAGATGTGACAAAGTGCCAAAGAACAACAAACAGAGACTGAAAGTCTTAAAGGTATGTAGCCTACGTAAGTACTGCGTGCATTCTCTCATGCTTTTTCCCTTTGTTTGGAAATCGGCTTCCTGACAAGCTTTCCTGGAATGAAGCCATGCTTCTGATCCCGAAACGTGGCAGGGTGTGCACAGACAGGCATGTTTCAATATTTGGTTCTGCACTGAAGGTTCATTTACATTCTAAGAAACAAAATCTTATTCGGACTCGAATGTTTAGACCATAAATAGTCTGCAGAAGCCAGCTCTGTTCACCTGGGAGTGTTTTGATATGGTCGTCTGATGAGCAAATATGTAGGAGTAATAAACCTGGTTATGCAAGTCAACATCTTCAGTAACTCTAAAGTCCTACTCTATTTGATTTGTTTAAGAGTTTTGGTGTTTGTTCATGGATATATATTAAATGATTTAAGTTAATCCTCTTTGCACAGACCATGCATGCACACTCTCAGTTCTGTATGAGTGGAGACTACACACTGGAGGGCACAGAGTTTGCTGTAAAGGAGCTGGCACGTGAAGAGGCCGACGAGCACTTTGTTATTGTGCTGAGTGATGCCAATCTGGAGCGCTATGGGATCAGCCCTGACCGCTTTGCCCGCGCACTCACCAGCAACCCTCAGGTCCATGCTTTTGCCATCTTTATAGGTTCTCTTGGAGACCAAGCCGAGAGGTGAGTTTTAGCCCAGTGCCACACACACACACACACACACACACACACACACACACACACACACACACACGCTCGCGCGCACACAGATATCATGTCTGGTGGGCCATTGTTACACACCAGTGTATTTCACTAATATTTAAAAGATCAGTTTGTAATTTTAACTTGCATCCACACAGGAAGTGACGAGCATCATGTTGAACTGTACATGAAATCGTCTGTTTTGCACGCTCTATTGAAGCGAATAGGAAAAGGTTTTGGGGAACTCAGTGTTTGGTGGCATCTGTCAGTCAATGGTATTTTTGAGCTCTGATTGGTTATCACACGAGTTGCGTAGCATAAAAGTTCTGCTCAGCTTTAGGTCACGCAATGTCGCTTGAGAAAATTTCGCCTCTCGTTGCTCATTTCATTGGCGTTTATTGACTTCGCATAGTCACTTGGTGCTCATCGCTTCCTGTGTGAACGTGACTTTAGAGTTCTGTTCTGCTTGAGAGATAAATTATAGTAAACACAATTACAAGCTCCTTTTTGCCTCACTGCTCCAGCGACTCTCTGTTTAAAGTACATCTGCCTCATAAGGTGCCTTTGAAGGAAAAGGAGCAAAGTTGAGAAGCTCTGCTTTGGGGTGGAGCTCATTAATGGGCCAGAAAGAACGAACAAACATAAAGAAACTAGCAAAAAATGCAAGTTTTTCTAATATATCTTTGAAACAATATTATTATTATTATAAGTCTAAAGCACTTTTAAACAGAACTTAATAAACCAAACCGTTAAAGCTTAATTATGATTAACGTGGTATTTCATTGTGAAAGAAGATGTCGGCCGATTGCCAGAGTCGGTATGTCTAAGCTGAAAAACACAGTTTGCAATACCAGAATGAGGCCAGAGAGGACAAGTGAGGAGAACATAGTGACACGAGAACGATGCTACTTCGGTGGTCAGAACAAATTCCACGTAGCCTTTAATCTGAGCCCTCACTGACTCCACTCTTTTCAGGCCCACCATGATTTAAAGAGCAGGCTTTTCAGAGCTGGTGTCCTCCTTGGGGGGACAGAATGACAGTAATGAATGGTCAGTGGAATAGAGAAGGTGGGAGGCCAAGAGAGTGAAAGGAGCAGGGTGTTCCTCCGCCTTTAGCCCCTTGCCCCCAGCAGGCATTTCCCAAACCCCCCATCTCTCACAAAAGAATCTGTGTGAATGACGGTCTTTGTCGGCCCATTGAGGACCAGGGGCTCACTTTGATTGCAAGTGAAAGCACATTTGCATTGGTAATGTTTTTTTTCTGGGGTGTTGTTTTTTGAGGGTGTTTTTCCTTATTTTCTTTGACACGTAGGCTCCAGAGAACCCTGCCGGCAGGCCGTTCTTTTGTCGCCATGGACACCAAGGAGATACCTCAAATCCTGCAGCAGATCTTCACCTCTACGATGCTGTCCAGTGCCTAAACATGCCCTGCTATTCAGGATTCCTCTCCTGAACTCCTTGGACTCAAACACTGCAGAGTTCAGTCTTGAGATCGCTTTGATAGATTTTAATTTTTAAATAATTAATTTTACTTATTTAAAGCGACACCCTGTACCCACTACAGATCGTTGAGTTTATACTGCTAGTACATTTCAGTTCATTTCACTGTATGAGTAGAAGCTAATAAAAACTAAATGGTAAATTCCAGACGAGTGCCTGTAACCTTAGTGCTCTGTTAGACAGGTCAGTGTTACATAAGCCTGGTCACTTGATGGATGTGTTTGTGTGCGTTTTCTCAAGATTCTCCCCTGTCGTCCAGATCACGGGTTGGGGGTATCTTGTGAGGGAGCAGCAGAGTGATGCAGAAAAATCACACTCATCTTATCACCTTAGTGTCCCTGTATAATCTCTCTTTATCTGAAAAGAACTTCAGTGCAATTGTACACCCATGCTCCTGTGCACACTCTGTCTTATACTGTAGATACAAAGATTAAAAGAAAATCACCAGTGTGGATGGAAATTACTCTTGAATTAGTGACTGACAGAGTGAATCATCTTGAAATCCCCAATAAAAGCAATTGTAAGCAATTTTGGGGAAACAAAGGCTCAGGTTATTTTTATAACTGGGTTTCTAACCCAGCCTTACATTTTTAAATGAACTTGAGCATGATTTTTACTCCGCTTCCTGACTTTTCTGACCTCTTGGATTAGGTGTTTGGCATAAGCAGCACAGATTGGAACATTGCCAGTCTGACCCTTGGCATTCCCCGTTTAACTGTACGCACTCCTTGTGCACTACTTGCGCAGTTCCAACCGCCCCTTCCTCTGGCTCAGACTAGGATCCTCGTCTCTGTCGGGATGCATGTGTTTTTCCTGTGTTCCAAGCATGCCTTTTCCTTCCTGTGCTGCTTGAGCTGTTGGGACGCAGCCAGGCTGCCGTGCGCTTCTCGAGTGCTTGAGGATTCCAAGGGCAGGCTCAGGTTTCACCATGCTCTCTGGATGTTGCTGGGGAGAAAGTGGACCTGTAATTTATATGAGTTGAATAGCAAGCTGTGGAAAGATGTGGACTGTCAGCAGGTGGCACAAACATATGTGGAGGGAAGATGGATGTGGCTGTTGGTCATCTATTATTATTACTTTATTTAAATGAAACTCTGGGTTGGTGGAATGCAGCAGCTCTGCTATGTATTTGAGGGCAAAAGACATGAGTGAGGAGAGTGTGCTGTGAGCTGTAGCAGGTTTTCTGAGGGGTGTAGAGTTAATCATCCACATTGTTAATGAGTGAATCTTCCCACAACAATGAAGACACAGCTTTAAAAATAATAAAAAATATATTTAAAGTGATTGTTTAATCCATGCCTTGTGTGTGTGTTGTGGTCATATCCTGTGATTGTGAAATAATCTGTTACTAGGTCTCATATGACATTTAAAGAGATCAAAAAAATCGTAACTATAAACACCATTAATTTTTCTTCTCACAGGGGATTTGGATGAAAATCCTGACCGGAAGCATGCGCTTTACTGATTGTGTTCTATCTGATGATTGCAGTATAGTCTTTGGATAAAATAAGCAACTTTTCACTTCGCAGCATAAGGCAGGGATTTTCCACAGCTAACAGAGGTGGCTGTTCAGTTTATTTCTAGAGGGCACAGCAGTTTTCGTCTACATTTGGTCACTTTTTCCGTCTACGAAGGACCAAAATGAAGGATCAGCAGTTTGCTCTGCGAAGTTTTACTGTCCTGCCCATCCAAGCTAACCCATGACTTTCCATTACAGCTACATCTCATATGGTAATGATTATAAGATTATAATATCATAGTGCTATTAGTGCACACTCCATCATCCAGCTCTGTAAATACACAGCCTCAGAAAAAATTTAGAAGCCACTGCAAAATTAGCAGTTTTCTCGGGGGTCTACTGTTTGTAGGTATGTGTTTTAGGAACATGAACACTTTTGTTTAATTCCATAAACTCCTGACATTTCCCCCAAATTCCACATAATAATTATTGTCACGTAGAGCATTTAAGTGCAAAAAAGGACAACTGACCAAAAATAACACAAAAGATTCAGTGTTCTCAGACCTTGAATTATTCATAGATATCAAAATCATATTCAATTTGAAATAATATAATGTTCGGTGGCGCAGTGGTTAGCACATTCGCCTCACAGCAAGAAGGTCCCGGGTTCAATTCCCGTGCTCGGATGTTTCTGTGTGGAGTTTGCATATTCTCCCTTTGGTTTTGTGGGTTTCCTCCGGGAACTCCAGTTTCCTCCCACAGTCCAAAAACATGCACAGGCTGATTGTATGTGCTCCTTATGCAAAAATTGAATCAGCTCGGCTTTGTTTAATGAATTTTTTCCTCAGTGTATCATGTCTATCTTCCCATTCCTCATCCCTCTCCTTCCCTTCATACCATGACTACAGTGTGTGGTATTGGTGTTTTCACCTCTATTTTTGTTGAAGTTTGAACTCTGCTCTGATGTAGCTTACTTCACCTAGTTGCGTGCCTGCCAACTCTACTGTTAATTATTTATTCAGCAAAGATGTCCACCCAAGAACAGCTGTAACCATCAAGGACAAGTGTCACATATTACTTCTCAGAGAATATCCAGAAATGATTGTGTAGCAAATATTACGTAATATAGTCATGTAGACTTTTATCAAGTGTGGTTTTTCAGTGAAAAATGGAAAGTATACTTCTTCTTTATTATATGTCAACACATATAGTACCAAGAAGCTAAACCTAAAAGAAATCTGTTCCGAGGATCCCAAAGAGATTGGAGAATAAAGACAAAAAACATGGGCAGAAAAGTTTTTACAGAATGCTGTATCACATATAGAAGGAAAAATGCAAGCATTATGGATGAAATTATCAATAATAACATATTAACTTACATATTTGAATCATGATTAATAAGAAGACTTGGACCCTAATGGACTAAAAGTTTCATTGCTCAAAATCAGGGTGGCACGGTGGCGTAGTGGTTAGCATATGCGCTTCACAGCAAGAAGGTTCTTGGGATGGAGTCCCTGGCTCGGCGACAGTCGTGTGTCTGTGTGGAGTTTGCATGTTCTCTCCATGCTTGCGTGGGTTTCCTCCGGGTACTCTGGTTTTCTCCCACAGTCCAGTGCACATTAGGCTAATTTTCTGTTCCAAATTGCCGCTTAATGTGAGTGTGAATGTAAGATAAACTAATCCTTTATTGATCCCCAAAGGGGAAATTTAAATGTTGCAGCAATAAAAGAGCAGAAATAGCATACAGAACATCGAGCAACAAGATAGATAGGTAAGCTCAGTTTACTTAAAAGTACAAATAAAATGGAATAAAATAGATAGATACATTTCTTAAAGGTTAAAGTGTCGAGTGGAGTAAATATTGGGTTATCAGTGCTGTGACAGACTTTGTCTTCGTCAGTGTAAATGGTTGAGTGAGTGTTGGCCCTGTGATGATCTGGTGAGCGTTTCAAGGTGTACTCCACCTTCACTCAAAGTCTGCTGAGATAGGCTCCAGCCTCCCCGTCACCTTAGTAGGATTAAGCGCCTTGGCAAATGAATGAAAGAATGAATGAATGCTGCAAATCAAATGTTCTTGGGGCCCACACAAAATAATTTGCCTTGAGGGGATGCAAGCCTTTTAACCTAACAGTAAACCCCTGATTATTTCTGTGTACACTTTTCAACCGTTGTATTGTTGTTGTCCATTTACTGGCTTATGGTCTATGTGTCTAATGAATACAGGTGACTAATGCATAGGAACACACCTAAGTGAGCTGTTTTACGCAATTGTTGAGTAATTGAGATGTCTAGACCTATACAATATCATCTTTTCATAATAGTGGTGTATACCCATACAGCTGCTAGGATTTACTTGCTTTGTTCAAGCTTGCAAATATTTTTATTTCCACCTCTCAGAGGCTCATTACCAACGTGTAGGAACACAAGATCAGACATAATAAAGGATCTGCTGCATTAGACATAAACACCAATATTCTGAGATCATCCATCCATTTGGCGAAATGATTAATCCTATTAGGGTCACGGAGAGGCTGGAGCCTGTCTCAACCAACTCTGGGCAAAGGTGGGGTACACCCTGAACAGCTCGCCAGTCCATCGCAGGGACATCATGCACACAGCCATTCACACCCACACCTAGGGGCAATTTGGAACAGCCAGTTAGCCTAATGTGTATGTTGTAGGATTGTGGGATTAAACCCACACAAGGACTGGGAGAGCATTTTAACTCCACACAAAAATGCTTTTGCCGACGCCTGGGCTTGAACCCAGGAACTTCTTACAGTGAGTCGGATAGACTAACCACTACACCACTATGGTACCTATTTTGAGGTCAGTATTTTCTTCCTTAGTGCTTCTTTCTTCAGACTGAAGTGACACTTGATCAAGTGACAGACTTCTGCACATGATAACTTTTAGTCTGACCTCTTCCAGAGAATGTGACTGCATCCTCACACCCTGTTGCATAATGTGCTGTTGCTACTGTGAGTCAGGCTCACTGTGGTATAGAGCAATGTTCTCCAGGCCCTCCTGAACTCGTCACTGTATGACCTTGACTTACACGTGTGCTCTGTATTAAGACAGGATACAACCTTAAAGCAAAAAGCTTGCCTACATGAAGAACAAATTGAAGAACCATTGTGTAAACGAGATGTGTGTAAAAATAACTAGTTCAGCGAATTGTTCTGGAACTCTGAAAGAGTTAACTGTGACTTACTGTTAAAACTGGGATTTTTTTCACCAAAGAAATTACTCTCCTATTTTCAGTACTAATTCACCACAAAGACAATTTTCATAAGCCCAACCAGGGGTGCTAACACTTCAAGTTTCCAACTTCATTGTTATATCCAGTAACAATGAAACATCACTACCGGCAATGAAATCTTGGACTCAGAGCCCCTCAATATTGCACATAAAGAAGCATTTATATATATATATATATA
>JBCNYH010000012.1:36245442-36274575 GCA_039654325.1 Tandanus tandanus
TTGGCTGAGATGGGCGCCAGCCTCCCCGCGACCCTAATTAGGAATAAGCGGTTCAGAAAATGAATGAATGAATGAATAACATCTTGTTTTATCATTAAGTATTCAAAAACACACAAATTTGTATGACCATAGAATTTTGTGAGCATGTGAAAACTCAAATATGACACATGAAAGCATGTTTGAAAATTTTTACAATCATATACAGTATTGATGTATTAGATGTTTCCATGGGGACTTAAAGCTGGATTTGGAAGAAGTCGGAACCTGGTGGGGGAAATGGCCTCATGTGAACTCTGGAATAGACTGGATGCCTAAAGGTCATGTTCTTCAGATCACAGCATCATGTGGTGGGCAGAGGGATGCTTTCCAGTATTATCAGAAGTGATTGCTGTGGCTCTGATCCTGAACCATTAACCACGTGATGGATAGTCTCTGCACACTCTGTGCTGTGTTGTGTTTCTTTCTCAAATCCATTACAGCCGAAATCCATCCGTCCATCTGTGTTGCTTATCCCTCAGAGTAATGGGGAACCTAGAGACAATTCCAGTGGGCTTCAGGAAAGATACACCCCAAATAGATCACCAGTCTACTTGTAGTAATCAGTCATGTTACTTTTACTTTTACATGTCAAAATGGCCGCTGTTGTATAAAGAAGCGGTGAGGATAGTTTAACTACTGTACGGTATGTTCATAGTTTAGAAGCCAATGCATGCTCAAGATACCTGCAGAAGATTGCTTTGTGTAGTGGGATAGATGCAAACAAAAGAATGGGTTTTTTTTCCAATGATTTTGAATAATATCCCTCTGCTGAGTTCCCTGATATCATTTTAAACAGCCAAACAAATGAAAGCCTGGAGTGTAAAAGCATGCAACCTTTGTTTTTTATATGGATGGGTGAAAGATTTAGGGATCAAGCCCCTACAAGATAAATCCTGCACCGTTTTGCATGAGTAAGTATGCATTCTTAGTTTTTAGTACACATTGTTGCTAGGATGTGCTGCAAGGATGGAGGTGTGATCATAGCACGCTGTAACTGCATGGCCAGCGAATTAACTTAACATCTTTGTGCTAATAGCTTGTAACCCAGTCGTTGCGCTTGTTACTTCTGATTGCGCTTTCATTTTCTCTTAGTAAAAGTTCAGTGTAATTCAGTTCATCCCAGTCTACATCACTGTTGTCATAAAGATTACTAGAACTTCCTGATAAATAAAGTGAAAATACAAGATTATGCATTAGTTTGTTTGGCAACCAGGACAAAGAGTAAACGAAACGGCTGTGAACTTTAGCACCCCACCAATTTATAAACACCAGGAAATTACATTCATTCATCCATTCATTCATTTTCTAAGCCACTTAATCCTAATTAGGGTCGCGGGGAGGCTGGCACCCATCTCAGCCGACTCTGGGCGGGGGCAGAGTACAACCTGGACAGCTCGACAGGCCATCGCAGGGCAGAAGCACACTGACGACAGTGCAGCCTACTCTTGACGAAAATCAGCAATGGTTCTTTTACATGCCTCTCGTCACAGACAGTGAGAGACATGGCCAGCCTTTGATAACCCAATTAGCTGCACTGGGGGCATTTCAGCATGTTATTTCCTGATTATTACGATTTTTCTTTTTAATGCTATTTGGATTGTAGGGTGGCTTGTATGGGTATTCTGGTTTCCTCCCATAGATCAAAGACATTAGGTCAACTGGCTACTCTAAACTGCCTACTGCCTACTTAATGGTTGATTGTGTTTGTGTTAGCCGTGCAATTGCTTCTGCAATCTGTCTAATTAGATACGCAAAACATTAAGGGGTGAACAACTGAGTTAATTTTTTACATGGCATTCATATTGCAAAGGTGCCTCTTTTGCAGTTATAATGCCATTTTTTTGGCTGTTTGCCAAAGTTGAGATGGGCGCCAGCCTCCTCGCGACCCTAATTAGGATTAAGCGGTTCAGAAAATGAACGATGATGAAAATTGTGTATGAAAATATTTCATGAAGCTCACACATGAGCAAGTCTTGACCGATGTAGGTATGCTCCATGCTGAAGTCTGGCTGCCTGCTTATTCTCTGGGGTGAAAGGCTGTGTATGCAAAGATAATTAACAGGAAAATAAAGCTGCAATTTAAAGCTGCTGGGAAGTTAATTGAGAAGAGGTGCATCAGTGTGCTCTGTGTTTGAAGTTATAGCTCATTGTGACTATTGAAAGGCTAATTAACAGACATGAGACTGATTAAAACCATGGGAATGTGGAGAACACAGCTCTGTCTGAAATCAGTGCTCGTTTAATCCTGTTCATGTACTGTATTATAGTAGATAGTGATGCTCAGAGTTCACCACATCACAGACTGTCAGTAATTTTTGAGTTTGTTTTTAACAGTGTCCGTTCAGTCTCGGTTAGCCCACTGTAACTGGTGAGATGTCGTGAAGAAATCATGTTTACAGATTACAAGCGGTTGCTTGATTGGTTGAAAGGGAAAGCCTCAGAGAAAGCATTTACTCCACAGAAGGTGTGGCTGAGGTACGTAGATATGACCTGTCAGCCTCTTGCCTGCAGGTAAAATGGGCGTCTAAATGAGAGGGTGATGGTGCTAAATTAAGCAGTTATTTGCCCACAGCCCCGATCTGGCCAGTGGGGAAGAGAACAGAAGGGCAGATGTGAAGGAGTAGTTCTTAGTTACTTTTTCTGTTTTGAGAACTTGAGAAAAGAATTTGACCTGGTAGTTTTAGGAACCATCTGCCTAGCAGTGTGGCAGTGTGTGGATTATTCACAGTGCATTTACTCACAAAACAATTATATAGAGTGAATCAAAAATATAGTGAATGAAAATGCCTTTTTATTTTTATTTATTTATTTTTTTTTTATTAGATAATCCAATTTAACACCTTAAAGGGTTGTTTTCTTTTCCGGGCTCTCTGTCAGGATTAAGCAGTGTTTAAATCATTTGCATTTCCAACACTTTTTGTTCGCTGTAATATGTTGTCTCCTTGTGCTATTTACTTTCTTAGAAGCTGTTCAAGGCGGTTTATGAGATTTCGCAACAAAGACTCTAATCATTTTACTGCGTGAAACACTGAATTGTGCTCAATTTGTAAAAGACGTCTTTTTTCCTTTCCTTTTTTTTTTTTTTTTTTTTTATGACCGAGCTCACAGAATGCTAAATTGAGCCCCTTCATGTCACTGGCAGGCTTCTGCCTAATTCTCATTCATGCATTTCAAAGTGGCCTTTCTTTCCTCCGCTGGCAGAGCCTGCCCTGCTGCAAGCAGATAAGTGAGCTGTGCTGAGAGACGCATTGTTGGATGAATAGGAGCAAATTGTTTAGCACTGTGGATTACAGTTCACAAGTTCTTGTCCTCCCTCTGTCCCTCTTTATTACTAGATTGTTTTCCTACAGTATCAGCACAGTAGCAGCTCTTCTGAGTCGTTCAGAAGTTAACCTCACCTAATACTAGCTAACAACTTAAACAGTGTGGTCTTATCAGACTCATTACTGAACAGTAGGTCATTTTGACATCAATCAAGATAATGACCTTGTAGTCTCCTTTCTTGGCCTTTGTGCTTTAATTCCTGTACTCACTAGAACAAAGCACAACACGTTTGAGGTTGAACATTTTAATTGAAATAGTCTCTCCGTTAGACCGCTACCATGAACAAACCACTGCAAAACTTGAGTTATTTGGCCAATAATTCATCCAAGATGTCAATATATGAACAAGTAAAATAAGAATAATAAAAACTGTTTTCTGATAACAAGAAAATTCTTTAGTTTATAGCTTTTCTAGGTAGAGAGGATTATAACGACTCCATCCTTAAAATAAAGTCATTCTTTGTGGAAGCCAGGATTCCTTTTCCAAAGCATCAAGTTCATCAGACAGGATATGGCCTCTTCCCAGAGACGAGTGATCAGTATGCGTCAGACCTAATCCCACAGTAGACGAGATGCTCTGTTCAATAGGAGCACTGATCACGGCAGGCCATCTGGACCCTGTATAAGTGTGCTGCAGTCTGGTAAACATGCTTTTCTACTTATGTTTATATCAGAACAGAATTTGAGATGTCTGATGGTTTGAATGGTTACAAATCTCTGTTCTCAGTGTCAGTTTGATAAAGATGACTACTTTAGATATTATGTGCTGTTTTTCGTTCAAACAAAACAAACTACTAGGTTTTTAATCCAGCTATTTTTGTCTAATGTTAGACTGGTTCTGCTGCTTTTTTTGGTGTGACCTTTGACACATGTCTCCTTTTCTTTGTGTGTGGGTCAAAGGTAGCTGATGACACAGAGGTCAGAGGAAGGACAGAGACAATACTAAGGCTGTATGAGAGGTGAAAATGCTTTCCGTGGGTCTTCCACCATTCTATGTTTAAACTGTCCACTGTGGCTGTGGAGGCAGCAACATCATATTCCATATAACATCTCGACCATTCATTGTCACTGCAGCGTTAAGGTTCATTTATGTGTCTCAGTGAGGTTGGAATAATAGCATCGAGCGATTCTTGCTGACGCACAATGCTTGTATTACCCTCCCCCAGACTGAGACTGCTAGAAATAATTGCTTTAACATTAGTCTTTCATCGGTGGTGGGAAAAGAGCACATTCTGCATTGCTACATTAAGCGTTTTATAAAGAAGCATAAAAAGAAATGCTTTTGTCCAAGCTAAATAACCTGCCTGACTTTAACAGCTCTGAAATCATGGGCTGCTTGGCTTGGCCTGCAGTCCCGGCGCATTAGTTTTGGTAGCTACACATGAGACACGGTCAGTGTAGGAGCAGCTGAGGAAGAACTACTGCTCTTTTGAGCCTCATGGTCACACAGCCCTGACTGTGTTACAACATCATGAGCAGTTAATAGCAAACAGCTTACATATGGGGCGAGGAGGATTGCGCCCATCTCAGCTGACTCGCAGCCCTAATTAAAATTAAGTGGTTTAGAAAATTAATGAATGAAGGTTACATATGCTCTAACATCTACCTAGTTCTTTTAAGTTAAAAGTAAATTCATTCTGAAAGTTAGTTCATGGTGGCGTAGTGGTTAGCATGTCCGTTTCAAAGCAAGAGGTCTCGGGTTCGATTCCTGGCCTCGAGGCGTTTCTGTGTGGAGTTTGCATGTTCTCCCCGTGCTTGCTTGAGTTTCCTCCAGGTTTTCCGGTTTCCTCCCACAGTCCAAAAACATGCACAGTAGGCTAATTGGCTGTTCCAAATTGACCCTAGGTGTGAGAGAGAGTGTGAATGGTTGTGTTTATGTTGGCCCTAAGATGGACTGGAGAGCTGTTCAGGGTGTACCCCGCCTTCACCCAGAGTCGGCTGAGATAGACACCAGCCTACCTGCGACCCTAATTAGGATTAAGCGGCTCAGGAAATTAATGAATGAATGAATTAGTTCAGACTGTGTTTTACAAGTGTATTGTGTTTGTGCACTTTTTATTTCCACTTTCTTTGACCATGTTCTGAACTTGGGGGATATTCGATGACAGAAGAGAGAAATGGGAATGCCACAGACTTTTCATAAGCATGATGTATTGAAGCCAATTTGCTGAATTGCATACAGCCTGCAAGCTGTGTACATGAATGAACTAGCCAGCTTTTACTGATCTTTTGTCAACTCTTTATTTTCCTATGATATTTATTCTCCTATTATTGCTTCCAGACATAAAATCTGGCCAGAAAAATCAGCTTCAAAGGTTTTCAGGTCCCTCAAGGTAAATATTAACTCATTTCTTCACTTCAGGTTTTGTCACAGGCTAAGAGGTTTCTTACTTGGAAGAACACTTTTATATACGGTATAAACTGATTTATCTTCACTTAGTTTAGTTTTTCTTTGTACCTGGGTGTTTCATGTATACCCCCTCCTTAAATTCATGCTGCATGACAAATCATATTGTATTAAACTGATAATTACATTATGCTGTCCTCAGATTAAAGTTACATTAACATGTTTATTTACGTACATTTAAAGGGATACAGATTAGGAAGGCGTCTTTAACAGCTATTCCACAACCTATGATTGGATATGAACTTATGTCTTATGAAGCGATAGCCAAGTGGCTATTTTCTTTTTCAGGGAGTAAGTCTAGAGTGAATGAAAGATCAGACTGGCTAAAGTTAGCTTTAACATAGTATGAGTGGTGACCGCTTCCATTCTTTCCCATGTAGTGATGTAACAGTATATGGGGTGTTTTCCTAGTGGTAGATTAGCCAATCAGAATGTGCGATTGCTCATATATGCTGGGTATGGGTAGAATAAATTCTGTTATGCCATGATGTGTTATGTAACTTTGTTTTTCCCACTGGAGTAAAGCCATGTTCCTTACTGTGATATTGAGTTGGATGGTTCCTCTGTCCCACACAGTTGCCACCTGTCATTTGCACTTTCCCACACTTCCAGACCACTGGCTCTCTGCTGTCACATGAACAGCACTGCCAAAACTGGGCCTGCTGCTGCCAAGTGGGAATTCAGTTTTTAAAATGACAGAACCCAGCTCTGGAGCGGTAATCTGTTGTATCAGTATATTTGATGCTGGGTCGCCTCAGGCCTATAGCATGAATACACTGGCTGCTGCCCTGAGCCAAGGACCCAAGGACAACTGCTGTAATATACCCTGTGGTTTATATCAACTTCATTAACAAAAGGAAAAAAACTAAACCACATACCAGAGTCACTTCTTATGTCTTACTTCATATGTTATCAGCAAAATAAAAGTTCAGCTGGACTGTGATGAGGTCATAGACTGTCTTAAAGATTGTCTTAAAGCACCGAGGTGGTGACCAGCTGTCGGATATTCTGCAGGACAACTGCTCACAAGCTGAGAGCCCTGCTGTGTGGTAAACCATTTACAGACTGCCTACAGACCATGGTTAATTTAATTTACTGCACTAAATGACAGCATAGCTCTACCAAAACACTCCAACATCATATATCGATAGAATTCGTTTTACAATTTCTAAAAGTTTGCTTGGAAGGAAACATCAAGAAAATCTTAAGAAAAATAAAATAAGCACAGGGACATGCTTTAAAGTCACAGTTATCATTTTAATTTCAGGTAGTCGTATTAAGTACACTTAA
The DNA here is from genome assembly GCA_039654325.1 of Tandanus tandanus. Taxonomy (NCBI): domain Eukaryota; kingdom Metazoa; phylum Chordata; class Actinopteri; order Siluriformes; family Plotosidae; genus Tandanus; species Tandanus tandanus. Next base: position 36,252,502 of record JBCNYH010000012.1, read on the forward strand.
TGATTCTTTCCAGTTTCTTTTCTATTGAATTAAGTGTGCATTTCTGTTAAGCTCAATTAATAATGCAATATCTTAAATGGAAAAGCATCTTATAATAAGATGATAGAGTTTGACACCTTTACTATTTACATAAAATACAAAAATATATATTCACAAAAGTGATCAAATTTACAGTTCTATACAAATAATAATTTCTATATATAAAAGAAGCCTTTTAAATAATCTTCCAGATCAAGTTTTCCAGAGGAAGCACAATGAGTCCTTATAGTGTAGGTGTTTCTGAATGACACAGAGAGATGTCTTCATGAGTTTCATCATTGTGTTGGCCCATGACTGTGCCTGTCCAGCGCAGCCTGTTGTCTGCTTGTTCTTCCTGATGGAGTTAAACTTGGTAGCCAATTCCAGGTCACATGCCTACAAAAGAACGAGTAAACAGAGGACATGTTTAGTGAAAGTCCTTTGGCTATAAATTGTAAAGGTTTGTCTTGAGTGGTTTGGTTTCAGTGAATGGTCACACTGTGAGGATTGTGGCCTCATAAACCCTAAACCTCTTAAGTGTTTGGATGTTCAGACTGGAGTACATTCAGTTACGAGCAAAGCCTTCCATGAAGCTATTTTTCTTACTGACATTTACAGTGTTCATTTTGCACGCGCACACACACGATCTCTGAGGCATGTTACAACACTACAGAAGAACATTTCAAAACTAACTGAGCTCCACTGACACATACAGTATGTATAATACAGTTATAGTAGTTAATCCTCCCATTGCAGTGAAGTCACTTACTTGCTAATGTCTTATCGAGATCAGCAATGAAGTCTTCCAGTTCCTTCGTGTCGCCAAGTTTTGCTGTAATAAGGATATTATCAAATAAATGAAAAAGAATCGTGGCCTATATATTACCCTTTCTTTAAACTAGGACTAAATTTAAAAAAATGTCCTTATATTTATGTTTGTCCTGCTATATTAACTCATCTCTAACAAATTTAAGCCCATCTGTAAATCACTCCTGAATAAAATACTGTAAATGTAAACATGGAGCCACTCACGTTTGGGAGATGAGACGGAAAGGCTGGTGGGTGAAGGCGAGAACACCGGAGAGTTGAGCCTCTCATCACTGAAACTGAAGCTGTTTCTGTTGAGAGACTCTGCACCTGTTTCAGACAGAACGAGAGCATGAGGGTGGTTAAAAGCATAATCCTTCCTCTCTTATCACCTTTAAGAATCCCACCCACTGTCAGGATAAATGAAAGCCGAAGGCTACGGTGAGCATGTGTGAAAAACAGCACTCCTATCTTCATGGTTTACTATTCTGATCCCTGAAATATTCTGAGTTCACACACAGGCATGTTGATACAGGAAGCGTGTAGTGTGTTGAGTTTTGGCACTTTGTTACGCTCCACAGAGTCCTGAGCACCTCATGTTGTGACTGCAATGTTTTCTCTCGCACCACAGCCTTAAAATGGAGGCAAAAGTGCCAAATAAGCATGGGTCGCTTACAATCAACACTGAATAGTTAAGATCTGGGAGTGACAATGATGGAAGGTTAAATTAATACATAATGTGTGCATTTATTTAGATGCAGGGACACTGCTGAGAAAGGCATGCACATTTATTTTGGTATTTATATGATTGTAATCTGTTAGCAGACCCTTCATTATTCACAGTCAATTAACAAATGCTTTAAATGTACAATGACTTCTAGTGCAATGTTAATGTTTTAAGTACTTCAGGACTCTAAGACTCATAATACATTTAAAACCCAGGTGCGCACTTAGGAATGTTTCAGACTATACACGTCACTGCAGAGAAAAACAATAAAGTATTATCTTAGATATTGTTTATTAAGGTTGTACTTGGTGTCTTATATTAAACCAAGAGAGAAAAGACACACTGCTTTTATTTTGCCACTAACTGCATTCACTGCTGCCTAAAAGGACTGAAGTGAAATTAGGAGTGGTGAACTTGAAAATGATATCCTGGGTTCTCCAGGCTGCACAGAAAACTACATGTAAGACACTTAATTATTCGTCCTGGCTGAGCTGAGGTTCAGAGGTCCAGACTTTCCATGTATCAGAAGCCCCAACATCAGCACTGCCAGCTCAAGCCTGTCTGTTTCAGAAATCTTCCAGGCTTGCTGCTCAGACAAATCCGTGAGCACTGACCAATTTCATTTCCCAGCACCAGGTCCAGGATGATCATTTCATATATTACCGATATAATATATTATCTACATCAGCTAGACAAAGTGCTCACTCCGACACTGTGAGGTACGGTGACCTGATTAATAGTGAAAGGTTGTCAGATACATTATGAAGGAACACAGAGCCATGTCTTAGACGATATAATAAGGTTTTGTGCAAAGAAATTCCCAAAGCCTGGTGTAGGGCATTCGTTTCTCAAAGTCTTGGGAATAAAAGGGGACTAAAGGGTACTTTTCCTTGTTCCTGTGGTGGACATCTTTTATTTATTTATTTATTTTTAACTTAAAAAGTAGTGGATTTTTTTTCTCAGTGCAGTTGATTTTGATCATTTTTGAAAGGTACATACTCTTAATGGTACCACCCTAGTGACAGGGAAAGGTACAGTGTGTTTTTTCCTGAGTGTGTGTGTGTGTGTGTGTGTGTGTGTGTGTGTGTGTGTGTGTGTGAGAGAGAGAGAGAGAGAGAGAGATGTTGCACAAATCAGATACAAAGCAACCTGTCATGCGTCTTCACAGCTTCGGGGTTTCTCTTAAGCTTCCCCCATTTAAACTGTAACTTCAGATTATACTCATGCATGTTTGGGGATTTATAAAGCACATGATCAAGCTTAGCAATGGTATTTCATGAATTCATGTGATGTGGAGTCACTGGTACCAGCCCCAACTGAACTGATCTGGATGCCCAGTGTATTATTATTATGATGATGACGTCACTCACTGTCGGAGTCGCTGATGCCGCTGTCGCTAACGCTCGCGCTGCTGCGTCTCTTCATGGTCTTCAAGTGCTCGTCATACCGGAAATGTCTCTTCTCAAACGGCGACGTGAAATCCTCAATAACCGCGTCGAACTCGCACAGCACCGCGTTCAGGTCGTCGTCATCCTCAGGGAAGGCTGAAAGAGTCGCAGAGTCGCATTTCAAACCCAACATTCGCGAGTAACCTGCCGCTCTAGCAGAACCCCTCCAGGCTCACCTTTACCGCAGGTAACACCGCTGCACCCTAAACCTCAACCAGAAGGGAACACTCACACTCACACTTACATTTACTCGGAGACTTTATCTTTGGGGACTTCATTCCGGTGGCGTATCCCAGCACAGGGTCCAATAAGTTCCGAATGTTGTGTTTTCAAGCCCTCTGACACACTCGCACAACGTTCTCATGACTCGACCAGCGGCGAGACTTTGCTTTTAAATATCCCCCGACTGCCTCGAGGGGCGGGACAGGGGGCGGAGTCACCGCATCAGCGCTCGTGGCTACGTGCCATACGGCATAGCATTACTGCTAATGAGCTAGTATCATAAATAAATATGGGACGCAGTTGGGGAGGTTGCGCCGCTTCTTTTAGCTTTCCGATTGAATTACACCGTCGGGCGTCATCCCTGGTAAAAGTATGTGTTTGTAAACAGCCGGAGCACATGACTTCAACGCAATTCCTATCTATCTTTAATCATACACCCGTAGAGTACTTTAATAATTTCCAGTTTATATCACTCAGTCTGTTCAGCATCTTCTCCAGATTGACCCCCTGGGGACCCTAAAAGGGGCCCATTCCATCAGGCATATTAAATAAACAAGAAATTCATAGTTCACTCACTCACTCATTTCTCACTTACTCATTTGCTAAGCCATTTAATCCTACTAGGGTCTCCGGGAAGGCCGGTGCCTATCTCAGCCAACACTAGGCGAAGGCGGGGTACCCCCTGAACAGCTCGCCAGACCATTGCAGAGCCAACACACATACTCCCACATACAGGCAATTTGGAACAGCCAGTTGGCCTAATGCATATGTCTTTGGACTGTGGGAGGAAACCAGATTACCCGGAGGAAACCCACACAGTCACGGGGAGAACATGCAAACTCCACACAGAAACACGCGAGCCTGGAACTTGAACCTTCTTGCTGTAACCACTACGTCACTGTGTCGCCCGTTTACTAGGACTTTGCAGCAGTATTTTAATCTTTAGGCAACGCTGTGGCGTAGTAGTTAGCTTGTCTGCCTCATGGCAAGAAGGTCTTGTGCTCGAGTCTGGGGCTCAGCGAGAGCGCTTCTGTGTTAAGTTTGCATGTTCTGACAGGCTTGTGTGGGTTTCCTCCCACAGTCCAAAGACTTGGACGTTCCAAATTGCCTCAAAGTGTAAGTGTGAATGATTGTGTGTGTTGGCCCTTTGATAGACTGACGAGCTGCTCAGGGTGTACCCCGCCTTCGCCCAGAGTTGGTTGAGATAGGTGCTAGCTATCCCATGGCTTCAGTAGAATTAAGCGGTTCAGCTGATGAATGGATGAAATTTTAATCTTTGAAAACTGCTCAGCCCAGCAAGATTTCAAAAAGTTCATGTTGCAATTCATTCCCATCCGCTCCATGTCAGGTTCAAAACCTAAATTCCTTTCAATTTGCAAACAAAAAAGCTATTTAAGAAATTTAGACTTAGCTTAGTTTTGGACATTCAATGCATATTTACACGACTTTTTGGCAACTGAATTTGGGTAAAAACCATGACACAACTCCGTTAACCAAAACAGAAATCGACGGTTCCCTTAGCACATAGTTATATTCGGAACATTTAAGTGTGCTGAATAATATTTAGTGGATTTATTTTTACCATAGTGCTTTTTATTCCAGAGAACTTTCCACCGAAATTAGTTCCAATTTTTTGTGATCCCACAAGTCCAAGCACCTGGGATGTTTGTTGTATTATATTGAGTTCGTAGCGACATCTGGTGGTCTATTCCAACAAATGCACTCTGATTTTGGGACACAACAACGGAATATTACATCCATCCATCATCCTAAGGTTTATCCACCAAGGTCGCGGCGGAAGCTGGAGCCAGCCCCAGCTAACTTAGGGTGAGAGGTGGGCTACACCCTGTCTCCAGTCTATTCCAGGGCTAACACAAACAACCACTCACACTCACATTCACACCTAGAACAATTTAGATTAGTATATTAAAGTCTAGTAGTGACACAGCCCTGCGATGGCCTGGCGAGCTGTCCAGGGTGTACCCTGCAATCGCCCAGAGATGGGTGCCAGCCTCCCTGTGACCCTAATTAGGATTTAGCGGTTCAGAAAATGTATGAATGAATGAATGGAGACACAATGTGCATGTCTTTGAGTTTAGTGTTGATATAAGAATAGAAAAGTGATTTTCATCTCTTGTCGTAGATACGTTTGTTATGAGATGTTTTCAGTGAAGCTCTGTGTAGTGAAAACTGAACTTAAGAATTTTGGATTGGCAGAAAGGTGGCCATTTTTAAAAATTAAAATTTTTGTTGGCCAATGTTATTTTATGATAGATTAGTGTCATTTGAACTTCTGTACCAAATTTCATGCTTGTATCACCATTCAAACTATTTTTGCAACAAGCCGCTGCACTAAATAAATGAAGGAAGACATTATAATATATTGTCTCGTATTCATGTTTTAACCTCAAACTCAGTGCATAACAAAACAAAAGACCTGGCCTTGTCATTCCAATTCCTGAGTTGGGAACTAGATGTTGACTAAATAATAACAACAACAACAACAACAATAATAATAGTGATAATAATAATAATAGTCTGAACTTGCCTTTGGGTATATGAAGAATTTTATAACATTTATTAAAATATAAGTATTCTGTTTGTTAAAGAAGTTTTTAAAAACTTGTTCAGTCTCCAAAACAAAATTTCTAATTTCACAAAGGTTTATTTTTTTTAATTATTATTAAATAATGTACTGTATTTATTAAATAAACTCAGCCATCCCCAGTGAACACTGTAACCATTTATTTTAACAGCCACAGTAATTCAGTCTGATCTTGCCGTGTTCATTTATAAACCTTTCTCTCTAAATTTCCAAATAAACAGCAAAAAGCACAGTAGCAAAGTACATATTCTATTTATTTTTATTCATTCATTAAGACATTCATAACTGGTTTATTACATAAATCCCAAAACTAATTACACAAAACCTAGCATATTTCATTCATATTTTTAAAGAGATTTTTAAAAATGACACAAAAAGATAATTTGTATAATCCGCCCGAAGCTTTTCTGTTCTCACTCGTGATTCAGATTCGTGGGTTTATTTCATCTCATGCACATTCATAGCAGGTACCAAGGTGCAGTGACATGAGAAGATTCTTTGCCATTTCCAACATTCACATTATCTACAAGACCTTCTGCTGATGGTTTTAGGTCCATTTTGAAAGGAAGAAACAAATTTTGCCATGTAATCACAGTTATATAAAATAACATCAGCATAAAGGTCCTTACACACAGGGCGCTGTGTACAAAAGTGTGAAAAAAATAAATAAAAACCCTCAACATTTATATTCACATTAAATGTAACACAAGTATGCAAACATTCCGCAAAAATTAATAATGTGATAATGGAGACGACTAGTGATGAGCTGGTGATTATTCTTTAAATAAAAGGGTGGGTACCTTCATCCTGAGATCTGGGTGAGAACGTGGGGAGCTTCACTGCTTGGTTCAGCACATAAAACCCTATCACAGGGAGGTTCTGACCTACTTCAGGTTGCTCATGGGTCAGTCTGAGTTGTGCATGGAGATGCTAACGCCACGACCGAAGAGACTGCTCCAATTTTTTTCCGGACACTGTCCGCTCACTGTCACTGTCAACGTTCATATTTGGGTTTGTAGGTACCCCATATCTTCAATTATAAAATCAATTATAGCAAGTGCTACATCCGTGTAGGTCATGAACAGCGACAGTATGTCATGATGTCACACTTTATAACTGTGGAAACAGACTTTTCTCCTGATTTATGTGTGACTTTTACTTCACTGTAGGGAATTCCATGTTTCCATGTTTTTAGACCCTTAGAGTAAAATTAACAGTCTATCAGTGGTAAAAACCTGCAGATTATTCTGATGTTTTTTATTCCCTTTATGAATGCAATGTGTTGGTTGTTTTCATGAGACAGCATCACTTTTGCTACTTAAGGCAAAGTGACACTCAGCGGCCATGTTGCTTCCCTTCACGGATGCGTAAAACTAGATCCAATTACCAGCACAGATGTGCCGATATGCAGTGTTGTTGGTTGCTCTAACCGTCGTGGTATTAATAAGGATGTTTAACAAAACACTGAAAATTATTACTAATCAAGGAGAAGAAACCTACAAGCTTGGCAAAGAGAGACGACGAATGTGGAAAAGGGCCGTAAATCAGGACAGTCGAGCGTACCTTCGAGTGTTCCAAGCATTTGGTGAATAGTTAGTTTCCTTTATTTATATATATATAAAATGTACGTATGTAAATGTGTGCATATTTTGTGTGTTGTAGACTAGTACTAACTGTATAATGAATATTATTTGTTAGCATTGTAGGAAGGACTGTGGTGGCTGACTAGCTTTTCTGAACTATACCCTTACAGTACACGTTGTTTTCGCTTTAACTTAAGACATCAGTTACAGTTACTTTCATGGCCAGAAGATTATTGCTATATATTGCCCCCTACTGGAAAAACAGAAGCCAGCTCTTTTTAATATTTCAATTCTATAATGGTGCAACAGCCAGACAATTTTAGTTTACTGACGGGTTTCTAAATTCGTATGGCGGGCTGCATTACTACTTTTATCAGGCCAGGCCAAGCCATTCCCACAGGCTGTATGTATTATAACATCCCTGCTGTAAAACGAAGCTTGGAGTAAGCTGTTATGTATATAAAGTTGTCGTGCTAGTAATTAGGCGTTGATGAAGGATACATTCTTTTGTAGGATAGAAATCATGTGAAGTACAAACTTTGATAATACGTTAATGGAATTCTTTAGACTAATTAGTGAAAGCAAAAAGCTGGTCCTGTTAATTGATATAATAATAATCAAGCTGTTTATATAGTGTTGGCTCATAACATTTTTACCTTTATGCATTACAGCATTTGTGCAAAGTAAGTATGGGCTCAAACATGCAAGAGAATCAGATTTTCTCAAGCTCTGTTAAACTTTGATAATGAATAAGGAAGAGTTGCAAATATCCATAAGGTATAGTACATGATTCAAAATATAAATAAATATTCCCATTTAAAACCTGAAATATCACATTAAAAATCACTGGATTCTGTTTCAAACACAACATCACTGAAATGCTACAAATAATAAACCTCCCAATGGCACAACACTAAGTGACAACACACAGCATGGACAGAAATGCAACATTTGCAGCGTCTCAGATTGCTTAGAATGGATACGCCCTAGACCAGGGGTGTCAAACTCATTTTCACTTAGGGCCACATCACTAAATTTAAAGGTGATCGAGGGCTGAATAATCACTGAACATCTACTCTAAAACGGCTTAACAGCGACAAGGTAGCGTGCAATCTTTCTTGAGTCATGAATGACTAGCTGTTTACTTAAAATAGGCTGCTGCCACCTAGTGGAAGGATGATGAATTAGGTTTCATGGTAATGGTTGATGCAAAGAATGTACGATCATATTCTTTGACAGCTCTTGGTGGCCACATAAAATGAGGCGGCGGGCCGGATTTGGCCCGCAAGCCTGAGTTTGACAGCTGTGCCCTAGACACAGCAATATAAAATGAGTGATATATGCTGACAATATATTTTTGTCATAATAATAAGGCATTTTTACTGTAGTTGAAATGTTATCTTATGTAATTAATTCTTTTTTTGTGTTGTTCCTATTAACAATATATACTGATATACAGTATACTGATTTAATGGTAAACACTTACACTGCCTTTCCAGGAACCGTAGTGAATGATGCTTTTCCTCCATCCATTCCTCTTCCACTAAAACCAGCAAAAAGTTCAAAATCAAACCTGACTATCTTACCACTTCATATCATTTTAGACCAGTCACACCAGGCCGCAGTCTCTCAACAGAAACAGAACTTCTTTTCTTCCTCCTCGCTGGTCATGGATGTTGCAGTGCTGCCACTTGGCTGTTTGAGCCTCAGAGGCTTGTGATTCTTCAGCTTGTGGGCCAGGGTGAGGAAAATGGCGTCCACATGCTCCTTCTCAGCAGGGTCCTTGGCAGACGTCTCAAAGAGGGGGAAATTATAACTATCAGCTAGTCGCTGAGCCAGAGAGGTTGGAACTTCTCTTCCTAAGTCACATTTGTTCCCTACTAAAATGTGAGGCACGTTCAGTGGGACTGAGTGGAGCCTACACTCCTCGATCCACTCGGGCAGACTTTCAAAGGAAGCCAGGTTGCTTACATCATAAACAAAGATCACAGCATGCACGCTGCGGTAGTAATGTTCCACCATGCTTTTTCTGAATCGCTCTTGTCCTGCTGTGTCCCAAATCTGCAACTAAAAACAAAAAATATCATTTGGATAAACTTCTTATCATCACATTACAAGCTCACTATTAAATGGTTGCATGATCTTTACCATCTCTACCAGTTGTGATGCTTTATAACTTCGCGATACACTAAGGGAAAGACAAGACCGTTTGTTAAGCAAGATTTTCCTTACTCCCTGAACCCACCTCCCAGTCCTATTCAAGTACATGAAGCAGGGCCTCAGAATCTGGGATGGCCAGCAGAGATCAATTAGGGTTATCAAGTTACTGATTTTAACAAGGGTCATCATGGCATCACTTTCCAGTGATGATGTAAGCTGTTGATCAAGAAAGCTGTATAAAACTTGCCTCCTACATAATCACTGCTGCAAGGAAGGCCAATGCCTTTACTTTTCTTTTACTGAGCTTCAGTTACTACTGGAGTTAGATACGGTTACATATGTGTCATTGGAGATGGTTCATCCAAAGCATTATTACCTGAATCCACACTGAAACCATCGCTATGTAGATTTGAATTAGTGAATTTCTCTGAGTAAAATATACTTCCAGGAACACCAACTCCCACAATTCAAGTCATTCCTAAATGATTTCTTAAAAAAAAAAAAAAAAAAACACCTTGGTCTTTGGAGAGCAACTTTAATTGACAATGGAGAAATGACGTATGAGGAGATAAATCCTGGAGATGTGGACGGACCTCTTACCTTCTCTTCTGTTCTCTTTCATGAGATTACCCAACTTTCCAATCCATAATCATCGATATCAGCATTGTCATCAAATTCACTGCCATGGTCTGTAACCTGGCCTTCCTCATATAAAGCCACAACAAGTCACCAAGTTCTTGTGTCCATCTATGAAGCATTTAAACCACTCCCTACCAGGCATATCTTCACTGAATGAATTACTGATCTTATTTCCCTTTGACAGTTGATAAGCCATCCACCATATTGAACAACATCTTAGTCCATAAAATGTATTTTCCATTTCTATTTTTGGCGGGGAAAAAAAAAATTCCCAGTTTCTCATCAGAACTTTTTGAAACCTAAATGTGGCATGCATGTTTTTTTTGTTGTTGTTTTGTTTGTTTATTTAATAGAGAAATAAGGTGACTGTCGAAGCCCAAAAGCTTTTAAAGCTAAATGTAGGTAAAGTGACTGAAGCTATACAATACACCATAGAACTATTTCAGACAGAACTAAACCAATCTCACAATCACAGCATCGAACACCGAATCACCCTCTGTGTCATTTTTTTGCATGGTTTTGTGCATGGTTATAAATAAATAAAATAAATAAATAAATAAATAAATAATTAGATGCGGCACCGATTTCCAGGTGCGGGTGCTGATGAGAAACCGGGGAAAAATTTTTTATCCCGCCTAATAGACAGTATTCTACCAGTTGCTCCATGATTCCTAAAGGAAGAGATGGCTTTTGCCTTAACTTCTGTTTTTGCCAAAACTGGATTAACTCCACCCACACCTTTTGCCACTTTTGTCAATAGCGTACTTTTGGGGAATTTAAAGCATTGCATCTATTTTCAGATATTTTTTTTTTAATATATTTACACTGGCTCTTATAACATTTTTACATTTATGGCATTTTTGGCAGATGCCCTTATCCAGAACGACTTACATTTTTATCTCATTTATACAACTGAGCAGTTGAGGGTGAAAAGCCTTGCTCAAGGGCCCATCAATGGCAGCTCGGTGTTACTGGGGCTTGAACCCCTGACCTTCTGCTCAGTAACCCAGAGCTCTAACCACTGAGCCACCACTGCCCCACAACATGCCTTCATCCTGCCATTTCTTTCCCAGTTTCATTTAATTTTTTATTTATTTTTTTAATAACCTGTCCTATCCAGCATCATAGCAAGCCGAATGGCAGTCTAGTTGCTGTGTTGTGCCAAACAAGTTTGCTTTTCCAAAGGGAGGTTTATGGGTATAAGGCTCCTCTTGATAATCTGATTTATTTAATTACTGTTGAATTGTGTTATGGAATCTATATAATCTTGCTGGACCTGACTGGAGGAGACAGAAAAAGAAGGAAGACAGCAAAAAGAAGCAAAAGGGAAAGCAGAAAGAAGAAAGAGGAGACAAAAACACTATAGATATAAAGCAACGACCCTTCAAACCAAACTATCACAAGAGAACAAACTGCTACATTTGCACATAAATACACCAGCAAATTTCCTGTGGCTTTTACAGAAAAAGAGAGCTGACAGTAATCAAGAGTTTGCTAAATAATAACCAAATCAAAAAGACATCACAAAGGTATCACAACAACAACCAAAGTACCAAATACACAGTCACAGAGAGGAAAAAAAAAATCTCTTGGTGTACAAACCCAACAGACAACCCAGTGACCGTGCCAGCATGCAAAACATGAGGAACAAGTGAGTGATCAGCGACGAGTGGCGAGCGAGACCGTGCAAATGCGACCACACCTCCACAGAGGCCAGAGGCAGACCAGGGCAGCCCAGAGACCCGGGCCAGCAGCAACACTGGGGCACGAACCCGAGCCACCCCACACCGAAGACGACCTCGGACCCACCCAGAGGGCGGCAGAGGAGAGCCCCAGCCATAGTTCCATTTAATTCTTGGCATAACAATGTACATCTGGGAAAAAATGGAATGGTCCATATTGCCACCCAACATCACTTTTCCAAGAACATTTCCAAATAACTAACCATACCATTTTGACATTTGAGCTTATGACTAATCAACACAGTACAGATCATATTTCGTATTTATCAGTACATATATGAAAACAATTTTTGAATCTTATCTTTAAAATTATTAATGGGAGGGAAAATCAAACTCACTTCTCCCCACAACTGCACAAATCACGTGACCGATGCATACATGCCAGCACCCTCTGGTGGCCTGCGGCAGAACTACAATCCTGTTTCTTTCAGTTACCAATAGATGGCAGCAGTTTTCAGCAGCTGAGATCAAGTCTGTTTCATATTACCACACTGTTTCATATTACCACACTGTTTCCTGTTACCACCTTCTCCCCTTTATTCTCTAAAAAAAAAAAAACATAGCCAAATAATTCTTTGCATAGCATTTCACTGTGCATCTTCTACAACCTTCACACTTAATAAAGATAAAGGCATGCTGTTGATTGAAATGCATTTCCCCTGGGTTGATATGGTAGTGTATCCCTCCAACAAGACTTTTATCATACCTCTCTTGTAGTATGTCAGTTTAGGGAAGCTACTCAGCAACAGCTTTAGACATTTTCAATTAATTGATTTTTATTGAGCTAAAAAAAGAAAAATAAAGAATATACTGTATTTTATAATTGTACTATTTACCTTTCACATTTAAGAACTCAAGCATGCCATTTGCTTTCTACTGTACACCCAGCATCTGAAGGACAGTACAATATATATTACTATAACAGATAATAATAATAATAGTAATAGTAATAATAAGCATAATAGTAATAATAATAATAGTAATAATAATAGTAATAATCATAATAGTAATAGTAATAATAATAGTAATAATAATAATAATAATAATAGTAATAATAATAATAGTATTAATAATAATAATAATAATAATAATAATAGTAATAATAACAATAATAATAATAATAGTAATAATAACAATAATAGTAATAATAATAATAATAGTAATAAAAATAACAATAGTAATAATAGTAATAACAATAGTAATAATAATAACAATAATAATAGTAATAATAGTAATAACAATAGTAATAATAATAACAATAATAATAGTAATAATAATAATAATAATAGTAATAATAATAACAATAGTAATAATAATAACAATAACAATAGTAATAATAATAATAATAATAATAATAACAGTTTTAGGGCCCTTTCTTGATCCAGGGCAGGATGCTGTGCTGTAATGAATTGATGAATGATGTGTAATCCAGCAGGGGGTCTGTGTGTTGACACTACAGTACAGTACAGTACAGTACAGTGTAAATAAACTCTACAGGATCAGATCCACTCTCTTACCTTGATGTTTTCTCCACTCAGCTCAACGCTCTTTTCTCTGAAGTCAACGCCGATTGTGGCTTCTGGGTTTTTCAGAAATTTTGCTTCACAGAACCTATAAGTTAAACACGTTTTTCCAACGTTCGAGTCCCCGATGACAATGATCTTAAATACCCTTGTTTGAAAACTGTCCTGAAACGAGACATTCGCAAGACTGTCTCTGTCGGAGGCTGTAAAGGAATCAAGATCAGCATTATTGTGGTCCGCTGCCATAGCACTGCATAGCGTTCCCGGGAAGTATCGCGAGAACACGAGGAGCCGCGTGACCTCAGCGAGAGTTCACCCCCCACCCACTAACCAGGATGAACAGGCATACCCAACATACATCACACAAAAACACACTGCGAAGACTGGCTGAACAGCACCATTTTCTAGTGTGCTGTTTTAAATTTATTTCAAAACACACTACAGGAGGTTTAAAGGATTTCCTAAGGGATTAGGTTTAGTAGAGTAACTCTGCAGTCTGAATTACCCTTAATCATCTGAAACCATGCAAACATCATAAATAAGGTCATTCCACATAAATTCTTTTATGGTCATTGTGTTGCATAATTAAAAGACTTCTGCATATTTATTATTACATTCCGTGTATCGAAACCATCTGAGAGCATTATTGTTTCCCAGTAATGCTATTAGTTGTAACTGCGATTAAGCTCGTTAATTCTTCTCAGAGCCTCCTTGTTATCTATAGTCTTGTGAACTGTTATGATGAAGGGGAAGGCAGAGGGCAGCTCGACCCTGCGACTGAGTTTTTGGTGGCCCCAGTGTAGACAGCGTAGCCTCTCGGCCAGATCTCGACGTCCAGCACGCTCAAGTCCATCCTGCAGTACTTTAGTCTTATTAGGCTTATCCCAAAACCTGTCATACCTGTGGGATAAGACAACCCACACTTATCTGTACATAATGATAACAAATGAATACCGATTAAAGCATGAGGATTTTACTCCAATAAATAGTACGGCTTAAACATTTTAAGAACATAAACAGAAAAATTGTTATTACCCACCATGATTCCAACATGCTCTTGGCCTGATCCCTCTTCTCTTTGGATGTGGCATGAAACTGCCTGACTTCAGTTCTTGTGAAGCCCAGTTCATATGCAAGAGCTGGCCACTCAAAGCTCAGCTGTCTTGAGATATCCTGTATGGATTTCATGTTGATAACAGCATCCTGACGGACACAAAATTTGCACTGACTTTTATAACTACTCTTCAGTATTCATTTTCTCCTCATTGTTTTGAGTCTGTCTTTACACAGCTCACCTCTTGAGCTTTACTTGGCATTTTATCTGCACTGTTCCTTGCTTCCAGATCCTGCCGACCTGTGATTGCTTCAGAGAAAAAGAAATGTCAGCTGCTCTGAGGTTGCTTAAATATTATCTCTACACATGTTCCATTCTACTGTACTAGCAGCTTACACACTTAAAATATGATTAAATACCAAGAGCAATTCTGAATAATCATAAAAATAAAAAAATCTACTGAAGCACTTACTTTTTGTTGCTGCACATCAGTCAGTAATTTCGCACTGGTTTGGTCACCATGGCTATTGTCCAACACAAATCTGCTCTGTTAGAAATTAAGGTTGTATTTATGCTTTGCTCAGCCAGTCATGTCCATTGCTACGCCATGTGACTGTAACCGTTACTGTATATTTTAAACAAAGTTTGGCCAGATCCACAAGTCTGAACAACTTAAACAAAGATGTTCCAAATGATCTGTATAAGCAGGTTCAGTGTGCTGTATGGACATAACAAAAGTTAACATAAAACAGGTGCATAAAACATGTTTATATGCATAAGACAGACAGTAATAATAGACTAAAGATAATTATTTGAGTTTAAATATGGAAAAACCCATAAGAACACAAGTAAGAGATCCATCCATTATCTATACTGCTTATCATTCAGGGTCGCAGGAAAGTTGGAGCGGACCCTAGCTAACCTTAGTCCCCAGTCTGTTGCAGGACTAACTTAGACAAGAACAACCATTTACACTCCAGTTAAAATATTCATGATCTGCAGCTGCAGCTTTATTCTGGGAATTTAATAAAACGATATATCAGAATTTTAGCAGTAAATGGTTAATATCAACAGATCACTTAAATACTTTGAGTCTCAACTGCATATAAACAAGTAAATAATTTACCAAGTATCATTATGAAACATCTCCAAGAGAATATATATTCTGATTTTGCTCTGCCTCATACTTCTAATTCATATTGAAAAAGTACAAAGAGTACAAGTGAGGGCGGCACGGTGGCGTAGTGGTTAGCACGTCCGCCTCACAGCAAGAATGCCTGGGTCCAATTCCCAGCCCGGGCGTTTCTGTGTGGTGTTTGCATGTTATACCCGTGCTTGTGTGGATTCCCTCCGGGTACTCCGGTTTCCTCCCACAGTCCAATAACTTGCACAGTTCCAAAATCGCCCTAGGTGTGAGTGTGAATGGTTGTGTGAGTGTTGGCCCTGCGATGGCCTGGTGAGCTGTCCAGGGTGTAACCTGCCCTCGCCCAGAGTCAGCTGAGATGGGCGCCAGCCTCCCGTGACCCTAATTAGGATTAAGCGGCTTAGAAAACGAATGAATGAGTACAAGTGATTTAATAGTGCGTACCACATACTGTATAATAAGTCTTTGCTATAGCGCCATCTACAGGCAAACAGTGTAACATTTCCTCAGACACTTCAATCAAATTATTCAAGTTAAGACAGTGAGTTGAAAAACCTTTATTTCAATGTTAAAATACACTTATTTGAATTTTCATTCATGTACCTACCAAGATGTGCAATTCATCAGAAACGCTCTTTCACATGAGCAGCTTGTAAAACACACAATTCTGTATGTTGCAATTGCAAAAAGAGACATTTTTTACTTTTGTTACATTTTTAAAGCCAATTTGCTCAAAGAATGAGATCAGTGTGTTAATGTATTTGTAATAGTGTCAAAGCCAAGCTGACCTGTATTCACATTTGTAGTCACTGAAATTCACAGTTTCATTGCTTTATCATTTTCTTGACACTAATGTACTTATCAAGGTGCTTTCCTTAAAATCCTTTAGAGTTCAGTAGTAGTAGTAGTAGTAGTAGACATGGTTTGTGAAATGAAACTTAACTGGCTTAACAGTTCTTAACTAAAAATGAACAGTAAAAGAACCATTTGGCAGTCAGGAAATTACTTATCGTATGACCTTAAAACACTTATCACCAGGCACTAAGAGCTAACAATATTTGTCTTATGCAGTCTTACTTGAACATACTTGCTTTCAGCGAGTATAAAGAGTTAAATAACAAACAGTTCTTAATTATGGGGGAGTATTTTACATGTAAACAATCCTTTGCATAATGTTCTAATCAAAGTTTTTGGTCACTGGGGCATATTGCAATTTTTGTATGTATACAGCATGGTGCTAACCATCTTATACCATCAATGATCACATATCAGCGATTACACGTTAATCTTTTTCTGTTGCCTGTAAGCAGCAGCTTTACCCAGCCAGCTGGGCCTGAAACACTGTTGGCCATTTGCGAAGAGCAGTGGATATCCAGTATCAATAACATCCATCCCTCCAGCTCGCATCACGCAGGGCACTCAGGGATGCAATACTCTTTGGGGGGGTCAGTAAGCTGGTAAAAATCAACACAGGCAATTTTTGTGTAATATGGAACAGTAAAAATATCCTGACATCTGTCATTAAAAAGATTCATGATCACCAAACATATTAATAAAATCATTTTCAGTGTAAACATAGCACATACTGTGCTGTGAAAAAGTATTAACCCCTTTCTGATTTTTACATTTTTTTTTTCTTGCCCGTTTTATTCTCCCTTAATTTCACCACCAACCAGGGAGGAGCATAAGCATGCACATGCTCTCTCCATGACATGCGATGCTGCCACTCGCCTCTTAAGGAACTGCTGCGCATGTGCATTTAGAGGCGGCCTAACACAGAGGGAAAGCACTATCCGCCTCTTTTGTATGAATGAGCTCACAGACGCCCAATTATCTCCCATGGATGGCTGCGGCATCAACCTGGATTAGAACTTGCAAACTCAAGGTTGATAGTTATGCACCTTGTTGATGCGCCGCTCAGGAGCCCTGATTTCTTCTATTTCTTCTATTCACAGCACTTTACTGTGTCTGATCTATAAACAAATTTCATATAATACCAAAAAAAACATCCTGACTAAACAAAATACAGAGTTTCCAAATGATCTTGTGATTTAATGAAGGACAAAAACACCAATATCACCTATGTGAAAAAGATACTGTCCCTAAATGCAATACTTGGTTTTGCCTCCTTTAGCGGCAGCAACTGCAATCAAACATTTCTGGTAACAGGAGATCAGTCTTTGGCATTGCTGTGAAGAAATTCTATAACACTCTTTTCTTACTACAATCTGCCCTTTTCAGTTCAGGTCAGAACTTTAACAAGGACTTTTATTTTTACGCTTTGGATAGTTATCCTGCTGCATAACCCAATTGTGCTTAAGCTTCAAATTACTCCACCAAACACCATCACCACCATGTTTGACCGTGGGCATGAGACTCTTATTGTGGAAAGCTGTATTAGTTTTATGCCTGATGTAAAAGGAACCAAAAAGCAAAAACCAAAAAGTTCCACTTTCGACTTACCAGTCCCTGGAGAATTATCGCCAAAAGTTTTGGGGTTAATCAAGGTGGGGGGTTTTGGCAAATATTAGAGTAACCTTAATGTTCCTCTTGCTTTGCATTAACTGAGCTGAGAGAGACCTGTAGCTCCTTCGAGGTTTTTCTGTGATTTCCCAGATGAGTTTTCTATGTGATTTCTAGCAGTAATTCTGGGCCAACCACTCGAGCCAGATTTACCACTGATTCATGTTTTCTCCATTCGGAAATTATGGCTCACCCAGTGGTTTGCTGGAGTACTAGTGTTTGAGAAATTGATTGGTAACCCTTTCCTCACTGATATATTTCAATTACTTTCTGTCTCAGGGCTTCTGGAATTTCTTTTGATTGAGGCATAGCAATGCTGATTGTTGAGCCCCTTTAAAGAATTTCACATTGCTGGAAAAGTTGTACTTAAGTAAAGTCTAAATTTAACAAGCTGTCTGCAATCAATAAAGGGCGTGACTAAACTAATTTAACCCTTTACTTAATCAATTAATCAGTTAAATTTGATTTGCATGACTACGGGGCAATTAGTTATTCACATGGGTATGATATAGGTGAGTTTTTGTTCTTCAATAGATCACCTAAAAGCTAAATTTGTTTAGATATCAGAAACAATTTAGTGTTTTGAATATTTAAAAAATTGAGGAAATCAAAAAGGGGTAAATATGCTGTGGCAGCACTGTATACAGACACACGCATGGTACATATAAGGGATAATGTACAGCAAGCCTTTGCTTCACTTCAGGGTCCTGCATTATTATATTATTCCACTTACTACACAGCTACAACAATCGTATACAGAATATTGATTTTAAAATGGTCTTCTTACTTCTGCAAATGATGTGACCCATAGGAACAAGCAATTATTTATATCACAGTCGGTTATACAGAAATAACAGCCCACAGAATCCCGTGATTGGCCAATCAGAATATAGTATTCAGTTGTAATAAATGTAATAAATATATAGGTGCATGTTTGATAAAATAAAAATAAATAGAGGTTTGTATGATTACCTGCGAGCTGGCTGAGCGATCTTGCTGCGTGTGGTCCCACTGGTGCCAATGAAGGAGGCTGGTCGAGGTAGAGCACTGCGACTTGTAGAGGATGGAGTGCTGGCTTTACTGGGTTTACTAACACTATTGCTGGAGAGTGAGTTTAAACTAACAGATGATGGCATTGTGATGGGACCCTGTATTGTAGGACTGACGTAGGCAGTGGCTTTTACTGGTTGTCGTGTTGCTGTGGAGAAGGTGCCTATACTCTGTACCCGCTGCTGCAGCTGTCCTGGAGATGGAACTGACATTACAGATTATATAAGAATATGGACTAAAGCAAAGTGCAGCTCAGTGTATGGTATATAACTGAAATAATATCACGTTATATAAAACTACATTATTATATGCTGTATTGTACTTCATTGTACTGTTTACAGAAGACAGATGTTTGTATATAAAAACATTCTGGTTCAAATTTGTAGTTATTGTGTTGGGCTCATGATTGAGAGGTCTTGTCCCTGTTAGACCCCCACCGTGCTAAGATATATTCTAAGGAATTATTTTGACCTGATTGTCTTATTATTATTATTTCACAGAGCTGTTATGTGTTAATTGTTATATAATTTGTCTGAATGCTGGCTGTGATAACTATAGTGTTGCATTCTTGGCCCGTGCTTGCTTTTGTGTTAGTCTTACTTGCAGACTGAAGCCTAGCCAGGCTACTTGAAGAGTCAAAGCTCTGACTGTTGCGTAGAGACGATGGTGGAGATTGAAATGAGGAGAAAGTTGGGTGACTGGCAGGAGCTGCAATACTTGTCACACTTGGCACAGACAGCATGCTGGGAGCTCGTATCAGATTTGGCATGCTTTTCCGCAGCATGTCTAAAAGTACAAAGTGCAAAGAACATCAAGTGGAATACGTTCACTATTAAATGTGTGTGTGTGTGTGTGTGTGTGGGGGGGGGGGGTATTTCTATTCATGATCGTACCTTTATAAAATAACACAGCCCACATGTCTGCTGCCTCATCCTGCATGTGTTGCTCCACCCCCACCCACTTTGGCATAAATAGATAAACATTTGCTGTCTAGGACAAAGGCTGCCATACTCTGTCATTCAACCACTCATAATCAGTAAAACTGGCCACTCATTCTCAAATAACACATGCAGTGGCTATACTTAAAAATGTTAAAAAGTTACTGTATATTACTGTGTATACTGGATAGTTACTGTTTATAGGCCTGGTGGATGAGTCACACACTGAAGGTCAGCATATTGATTGTAGCTCATTTTTGTCCATGCACAATTTGTCAGCCCTATGATCCTCATCCATCAGTAGAAAAGAGCCACCAGTTATAATATTATCTGGGTGGTAGACCATTGTTAGTGACACTAACACAGTAGTGATATGGTACTGGTGCTTTGCTGGTAGTACAGTGTCAAGCTCAACAGTATTGCTAGGATTTTTAAGCACTGAGTACACCTACTGGTGTACAATAAAAGATTACAGATTTTCTATGCACAATTTATCCTAATTGGCCTTTCACTGGTGTCAGTGTCCGGCCACTTGACTTCTACTGACTGGACATTTTTGAGTGTTTAAAAATGGGACCTTGGGCAAGTCCCTTAACCCTCAAGTTGAATAAATGTATGTGATAAAAATGTAAATCAATCTGGATTAGGGCATCTGCCAAATGCCATAAATGAAAATAGTCAGTGGGGGTTTTAATATGTTCGGCAGATGTAGGTAAGACCACATCATGGGCTATAGTTTGTTATATACGTGCTAGAATAGCCATGACTTTCCTATCACCTGGATCACTGCACCTAGATGTATCAGATTGAATGGACTTTGGACTATGCATGATTAATGAAGGGTAACAGTTCTCTCTGTATTTATTTGTCTATTTGTAAATCTGTTAATGTGCAAAATGTTTTACCACATGCTCTATTCTGTACTAAGTGAAAATGTGGCTTCAAAAGTAGTAATTGTACTGTACAGCATAAAGTGCTGACCTGTGCTTGAGCGGAAACCCTGTGTTTCGGTGCTTGTGTAGCTGGCTGTGCTGGGACTGGGGCTGCTGAGGTACTGTGTACTGGAGGAGCTGCAGCGGCGTGGCTCTCTGAGACTGGACAAGTTGTGTGAATGAGACACACTCCGCTGCATGGACCCTGTGCGAAAAAGTCGTGGCTGAGGGGGCGGCAAATCATCAAAATCCTCCTCATCTTCCTCCATTCTCATATCACTCCTCTCTAGGTGACGCAATCCTGAGTGCACGGAGAAGCTGGAGCTCCGGCGGGCACCTGTGGCCGAGGTAGTGGCGTACTCCTGACGCAGACCTGAACATACGAACAGGCATGCAACACGGTTCCAAATATTCCAATATGTCTTTTTCTGTAAAATACTTATCAGTAGGCATGTTCATACAGTATACTTATATTATATAGCAAAGCTGATAATTGTGTGAGAATGTACATACTCTCCTCCTGTAGCCGGGCCATGACCTGGACATCAGTCATGTCTTGAAGTTTGTAGTCCATAGATAGTGAATCATCATCCAGGTCTGACATGCTGAGCTCATTGTTCATGGAAGACTGTGGACTGATGGCAGCATGTGGGCGACTGTAATCTAGTAAAAAAGGTAGTGATAAGTTTGGGAGCAAACCAAGAATTTATTAAACCAATAACAAACTTTATTAATGATGATGATAATATGGCTATGTGGCACCTTTATCACCACTATCATAAACCTACATAAATATTTTAAAAGGCTTATTCCAGGTGTCATTTGTGTCACAGAGACTGCTTTTGTCAAGTGGCATTCAGTGGAGTTATGACAAAAGTAAAGACTGACTTTGAAGCTCAGTGGACTTCTAGTTGGTATACATAAAGCTTTTTATAACTTTGTATATATAATATATATAT
>JBCNYH010000012.1:36323420-36335934 GCA_039654325.1 Tandanus tandanus
GTTCTCTCTCTCTCTCTCTCTCTCTCTCTCTCTCTCTCTCTCTCTCTCTCTCTCTCTCTCTCTCTCTCTCTCTCACTTGCAGACAGAGAATCTGGATGGGGCCTTCCCAATCCCAGACATCAAGCTCCACAGTAATCCATCTGCATTTAATGTTTACTGTAATGTTCGGCGGTGTGTACTGGAATGGCAGCAGAAGGAGACCTCCCTGGCCCTGGCTTCCCGAAACTCTGTACAGAGCGGGGATTCGGACAGTGAGGAGGAGGAGGAGTACCGCGAACCTGCTGTCAAATTACCCAAGGTTAGTGGGTCACAACAGTGTTGGTAAAAGTCTACCGTAACGCTAACATTAATTTATTATTATTTAGAATGCCATAGAAACAGGCCATCTGCCTTGTTGCTATGTGACTAGTGCAACAAACAAATAAGGTGGCCTTTTTTTTTTTTTATACCACTGCACTTTCACACATTAAGTTCAGTGTAAAGAATTGACGTTCGAGGTGGCTGAGATTAATGATCTTAGCTGAAGTGAGCATATTTGCTAACATTTAAATGCTGATGGGCGTTAACTCTGATCAGTGTTAGGAGGGTGACTTTAAAAAATGTGTTCTGGTACAATTACTAATGACCTAAAATGTAATTAAAAACCTTAAATGAAGTCAATAATGTAATCCAAGTATCACCGTGTTATAGTAACATACCTCGTTTCCTTTCCGTCATAACTTGCAGTGTGTGGTGATGTTCCCATTTCTGCAAATTAATTACAAAATAAAAAATATTATAGCAATGGAAGTTTCACTCAATTATTTTCTTTGCTTTAGAGGCCATGATAATGAATTGGCAACTGTCAGATTAGCTAAAGTTTGACTTGAAACTAGAAATGCAGCAATCTGCAGTGCACTCTGTGACACCTTTCTGTCATAGCCAGCATTAACAGTTTCAGCCTTTGTGCTTTTTAGTGCAATTAGAACACACATGCTTGCCTTCACTTCCCATGTGCGTCAGTAAGCCTATGAACCGGTTCATCCTTGCTTGTACCTCTTCTGGTTCGTACCATTGCGTACGGGGAGCACCACACAAGATGTGTGGTTTTGGAGACCCAGTCATCCAGCCATGACCATTTGGCCCTTGTCATAGTCAGTCAGATCCTTATGCTAGCCTGTTTTTCCTGCTTCCAACACATCAGCTTCAAGAACTGACTGTTCACTTGCTGCCTAATACACCCCACCCTGTGATGGATGCCATTGTAATGAGATCACAGTTATGTTTTAAAAGTTATGACTGTTGTATGTATATGTGTAGTATATTGAAATATGTAATCTGATCACATCTTTTTTTCCTTTAACTTTAATGGATACTGTTACCTTTTTATATTCTAATCATATAATGCGGTACCATGGATTCTGTTACTCTCCAGGCCTGATTGCAATTCTTTAAATTAATAAAATCCATTCATATGTTTTAATATGTATTTAAAGAACACCCTAGTAGAAGTTTCCAAAAGAATATAGGGTTGTATTTATAGAAATTTGTCTTGTATTTAGCACTTTTTATTTATTTTTTAGTCTTTCCTTGATTTGTTTCCCTTATTTAGTCATACCCAGTTCCTACCTGTTAAATATTGCATCCCTATCATGCGAACATCACCAACCAGGAAGGGGCAGTGCACCTTGTCAATGCGCCACTTGGGATCGTAGCACTTAATTTAAATAATGAGTTGGCCACTTCTATTCCAGTGTATATATGTCACAGTACAAAAAATAAATAAATAAATGTAATACATGCATATCACTGAATAGTATTGTGTCATCTTGTGAAATGCATTCCCATCTAGTAGTAAACTCATCATTGTTTTGTTTATTGGGTGATTTTGTGGACGGTTAGTGTCATTTTGGATTAAAATACTATGTTTTTGAGGAGTTTGATTTTCTTCTGACTGTATTTATTTGTGTGTATCTTTGTGCAGTTGGATCTTTCTGCTTACTCATGGGTTCTTGTTTTTGTCAGATTATTGGAATTGGACTGTGTGGAGTGTTTGAGCTTATTAAGGAGACACGGTTCTCACACCCCTCACTGTGTCTGAGAAGTCTGCAAGCGCTGCTGGACATGCTACAGGGACAACAGCCTGAGAGCTTTCAGACAGAGCCTCCAGATGTGCTGGGTGAGTCTCTCTCTCTCTCTCTCTCTCTCTCTCACACTCACTCACTCACTCACACACTCACACACACACTCACACACACACACTCACACACACACACTCACACACACACACACACACACACACACACACACACACAAACACTAGTAAACTGGTTCTCTTGTTATGTGTTCAGAATCCCTTTTCCACCTGCTGCTGGAGACCACAGTGCGGAGTACAGGAATGAATGACCCAACAGGTCAGACGCTGACTGCATTATCTTGTGCCTGCCTGTTCAGCTTGGTGGTGGCCTGGGGAGACACTGGGAAAACTCTACAGGCTGTATCTGCTATCCTCACCAATAATGGCAGCCACGCCTGCCAGACTATCCAGGTTAAAGCAGCTTGTAATCTGCAATTTTTATCTGAAATCTAAAAGAATGGTGCGTTCTGTATCCAGACACGGATACATAGGTATACCTCTTGATAATATCTGAAAAGATAATTGGATTTTATGATGTATGAGTATAATATTTTGTACAGCATTCCTTACAGTCCTTGAAGTGCTGTTATTGTCTGAGAAGTGAGAACATTATAGTAATTTCTAGAATTAATAGAATCATAATCAAGGGAAATGGATTTTTTTTTTTTAGTCATCCATCACTTCTGGATAAACAACATCAACACTTATCAAACAATATGATTGTAAAGGATATAAAACAGACATAAGCAGTTAAAATACAATTTGAAACAGTCAGGGCCATGATAATGGAACAAAACTGAAAGTCTGCATTGGGTGAAAGATTTTCAGGAAGAGGTTGCATGGCTATATTACATTCAGAATAACAGAATTGTGCAGATTAATGGCGATTAGAAGTTATTCTCTCCAGGGCAAATGTCACTGTATAATAATTACTGATGCGCTGTGCATCTTTAAACCAGTGTTTTTCCACTGCGAGCTAAAACTTGTGTTTTGAAAATATATTTTGATAATATAAAATGTTGAGCATCGGTTTAAGCTCAAAGTAGCCCTTACATGTGTTGTTCAGTTCATAAACAAATTTGTTTTGGCTTTTAATCTAAGGAACCGAGAAGGGGTTTTCTTAATTTTTTTTGAAATATTTTCCATCTAGGTGGTAATTTAAAAAATAAATAAAATGAATAAATAATATCTATTACATGGCTATTGGGCATAAATTACTTTTATTTAAATTTCTTTAGTTCCCAAAGTGATGTGTAAATAATGCATTCTCAATTTGCATATAAGGGCAGATTTAGAGTTCACAACTGAGTGGTACCATGTGTGAGAACAAGCACTCAAATGCAGTTTCAAACTCTTGTGTTTTTTTTCTTCTACCAATTAACCAAACAACAGACACAGTTACTTGAAAGAAAACATGGATTAGTAAGAATGATGAGTATGTGCTTGTCTTCATGGGTATCACGCATGTTAGAAAACAATGGATATGCATAATAATAAAATAGAAATGATAAAATTCACTGATTTAAAAGGTCACGATGCGAATTCATCAATTTAAAAAAGGTTTTATCGGGTATAGTTTTGGGAAATAAGGATGCATAATTTCTATCATTTTTGCATTTGTAAAATTAGATTTAATCATTCTTAGCTATTAACTTTGCTCGATTATTAAGAAATGTGCCAGTGATTTTATATTTAGATTGAGTCATCCTTTCTAAAGTTCACACTATCTCGTCTACACTGTAGGCAGCAGCAGAGTCAAACAAGACGGAGTCATGGCGCCGACATGATTTCAAAACAAGAGTCACTGTTCAGTTAGGTTTCTATGTTGCATATGAAAGCATTTATGAAAAACATGTATTTAAAAGGTTAATATTTTAATTTCTCATATAGAAACAGCATTAGTGCTTTCTGCTCATTGCTCGTTAACCTACCTTCTGAAAATGTAACGCACATCTGTCTGCTGGTGGTAGTTACAGCACATTGCACTGTACTTCACTATTAATCCTGAGCATCCTTACATTGCTTAAATCTTAAGAAGTACCACAGTAAATCACATCATATCACTCTGAATTGAATTAAATTGTGTCGGATCACACTGCATCACAGTAGAGGTGAATTGTATGGTACAGAAACCAGACATAAGTAAATAGACACCCAAAATTTCAGAATGAATATTTGCTGGTCGAAGAAGAGGCTTGCGTCTTGCTGCTCAGCCATAATAGCCCATTTGATGAAGATAGCTCCTAACAGTTTCTGAGCTGGATTGGATGCCTTCTGCAATGTCTCCACTGCTCTCTTCACGGAGCGAAGGCATCTTTCTGATGGTCCAGGTCGTATTGCTATAGCAGGCATTACATAAGTATTTTAAATATAACAGATTTTTGGCAATGCAGCAAGATGTGTATCACATTGCCTCAGTGATAGACATGCACATCCGTAATCTCAAACGTTTCGGTATTCTGCTTTTGTGTACATATGTGATATAGGTCCCAACAATCCTGAATGCTCTCCAAAGGAGTGTACAAGCAGTGTTAGTAGGGAAAGTCCAGATTCAAGACTGGTTTGGGAATGGAATCAAGCGTGCAGCACTGATGAACAAGTGGGTTCTGAAAGAGGTGAGCATCGATGAGGATGAGCACTGCTTGCTCCAAACTGATGGATCCTTCCTCTACCTGCTTTGTAAGGACGGACTTTACAAAATCGGTTCAGGGTACAGTGGCACTGTCCGGGTAAGCACATGTTTTTAAATATACACTTATAAGAACCAACTTATTATATATTATTGGGGGCAGCCGTAGCCTAATGGTTAGAGAAGCGGCTTTGGGGCTGAAAGGTCGCTGGTTCGATTCCCGAACCAGCCGGAAGGATGTGTGGTGGTGGGGGAGTGAGCTGCACCTTCCCTTCCTCCACCTTCATGGCTGAAGTGCCCTTGAGCAAGGTGCCTGACCCCCCCAACTGCTCTTCGGGCACCCCAGTGTGTGTGGCAGCCCACTGCTCCAAGTGTGTGTGCTCACTGTTTACGTGTGTGTGCTCACTTTGGTTGGGTTAAATGCAGAGGCAATAATTTCCCTTTCGAGATTAATACAGTATATCAAAATCAAAAATATATATTCAGAAGTAATTTAATATTGAACTTAAACACACTTAGACAACAGAATTGTTGGATAAAGAGAAATTTTGATTTAACTACAAAAGTGTATATTATAAAGTTAAAATTTATGAGAATGTTATTATGAGATAATAAAACTTTTACTGTTGCAGGGCCATGTGTATAACTCCACATCTCGCATCAGGAACCGAAAGGAGAAGAGGTCGTGGTTGGGATTTGCTCAGGTAACAGGTCTCTAACCCAGTTGTCCTCACTGAGCTATGGTGATTAGTATATTCAGGAGCTAGAAGCTGTAAATTTGCTGTGTTTGTGTTTATAGGGCTCTCTGTTATATCGGGACATGAACAGTCACAGCATGGCAGCCCTCAAGATCAATCCAGAGACTCTGGAGCAGGAGGGCACTATTACAATGCCTGGTACAAACATCCACATTTTCTGAAGTCCATGTTTGTACAAACAGCTGCTTATTGAAGGCTTTGTGGTCATTGTGGTCACTGAAAAATTATACTATATTGTATATTAGGGGTGTGTTGACTGATTGAAGCATGAAAAGGGAGTGAATTATTATTATTTTTTTTTTAGAAATGGCACGAACGTGTATGAAAAGTTATAAAATATGACATTTTATGTCCTCAGGTCTTCAAGCAGAGGGGCAGAACATCGTATTCACGGATGGAGAATATATCAACCAGATAGCAGCCTGCAAGGATGTAAGTACTTCTTTCTTTTCATATAACTAACTATGGCATTTCTGTCCTTGATAGTTGTTACTCATGTCTTTAGTACTCTATGTGTAAGTGTGCAGAAATCTTCTAAAATGATGACTTTTGGCATTATCCACCATACCAGTAAACATTATAAGAAACTGTACAGTGTGCCATGTGACCACTTTGTCATGGTTACACCTACTATCTGATTCTAGGTGTGAACCAGTATAGTAGAGAAGGGATGTCTATGTTTTGTATTTAAGGATTGTTACTGCAGAATAACCAGTAAATTGCTACTGAAAAGGATACAAGCAGACAGAGAGATGGTATGCATGCAAAAATATTTCCATCAGCAGATTTTAGGCAGCTACCGTGGATATTCTGGGGGTGGAAACATATGCATTCTGCAACATTAAAGCAGAGGAAAGTTAAATAATACTCTCCAATATTCAGTCACCTGACACTTTACCCCAGCAAACACACACTCAGTGCTATAAACAGAATATCACACTTTACTGAAGTGCCATGTTGTCTGAGCCGGATGTGGCTGTGTAAATCTCTTATGAGAATTTGTCCATTTGGCGAAGGTGGGTCATTCCATGTCAATTCACCTAGAGGTTCCCAGGTGACTATCTCAGAATTCAATGAAACTTTAACCAGACATAGAACATACAACCAGACAAAGACACAGGCTAGTACCCATTTGTCAGCCCGCGACTTGCAATTTACCATTTTGGGCATTTTTGAAAGCTTGAAACTTCCTGAATAATTACTGTATAGGGCTGAAACTTTGCATGGTAACAGAACAGGACCTGACTCTGTCAGAATCTGCTGTCAGAATTACTCTATTTGTCAGGGTCAATTTTGAACAGAATATTTTTGAATTTTTAACACAGAAAATATATTCACCACCCCTCAAAAGTATTTTTATAGCAAATTTAAGCATATTTCCATGTAAAACAAACAGTTTTTAAGAAGAATAAATAAAGAATAAAGGTGTTTTAGTGTCCAAAAACTGAATGGAAGGTGAAAATCTGCTCATCGTGCGAGCCCCTGAAGAAAATGTGGACAGTTCCCCAAGGTTATGAAACTTTACCACATGCAACATGTATATCAGATCTAGCAACACACAAAATTTCAGTCTTGTTGCTCATTTCCTTCATACTTAGCCATCATCTTGAAATTTTAATAAATTTTGCTTGTGATATTTTTTGTTTTTGCACTTTTTGTATTTTGTATATTTTGTATGAGATCAGAATATAGTCTCAAACTGGTATCAGAGTAATAATAAACAAAAACAAATGTTTCAAATTTCAAATTAGAAATTTGACATTTGTCGTGCATAATTATCTGTCATCTTGTCATGCAAGGTTTTAGCCCTATACAGTATTTATAAGGGAAGTTACAATCTTTAAAAGATGCCCAAAATGGTAAATTGCAGGTCGTGGGCTGACAAATGGGTACTAACCTACGATCTTTAAATGAACATATCTCGGGATGTTTTTGAACTAGGAATTTGAAATTTTGCATGTGTTCATGTTGAAACATGTTCTGGTTAAAGTTTCATTGAATTCTGAGGTGGTCACCTGAGATGTTTTCTAAAAGCTAAGTGATTTGACATGGAATGACCCAGGTACTGGTTGGTGTGCACTGGATTTCTGTCAACAGGAAGAAAGTTTTGGCTTCATTTTTACCAACTATTTTAAGGGTTGTTCAGTTGCACATGCTCGTGTTTCTTAAGTTTATCACTTTTACCATGAAAAAATAATACATAATAAAAATATATGTACAGTATATAGGATTATCAAATAGTTTGTGAATTGTTTTCATTAAATTTGCTTAGACAGATTAGATTTTTTTTGGCACACTACTAAGTGATACGTTTTAGCATGTTTTTAGCATTATAACAGTGCAACCCCGATTTAGTCACAGTGGGTTAAGTAAATGGCGCATCATTCATGTTGAAGTCTGTTTTAAAATGCTGTTAAGTTTTATGTGGTGATAACACTGTCTTGCAGGCCTAATTAATAGAGAGTGGAGAATCTGAATTGCTCTTTCAGTGGCCATCTTTAAACTTCACTTTACTTGCTGCCTGGTTTTTGGGATACTAGGATATTTGGCTTCAAACAGGATGCGTGAATAAGATGCCTGCTTTATTTACAGCGCAATTGCAAATACAGTTATTCCAGACACTGTATGAATCCCATGGACCACAATTAACCTATTGCATGTATTCATATTTATGAACTTGTCAACACTAATGTGCATCATGTGTGATGTAGGATGGCTTTGTGGTGCGAATCTACGCTACGAGTACAGACCCTGCCTTGCAGCAAGAGTTGCAGCTTAAACTGGCTAGAAAGTGTCTCCATGCCTGTGGCATCTCACTGTTTGACTTGGAAAAAGACCTGCATATCATCAGTGAGTGCACTTGCTTCAGTGATAAATCGTAGATTTAGAACGTTTTGCTGAGCTGTTTGTAAAAGCTTGCAAGCAATTCAGTTCATATTTGCCTGTTAATTGAAAATGGAGTCTCTTAGTCACCTGAATTGACTGTGCATGATTTAATATGTTTGCAATCACATCCTCAGGCACTGGGTTTGATGAAGAAGCAGCACTGCTTGGAGCAGGTAGAGAGTTCGCTTTGATGAAAACAGCTTCTGGGAAGGTTGGTATTTGCACACAAATGCTTTTATAGTAGTAAATGTGAAAGTGGTAAAGAAGATGTGTGTCTGTTACACATGATGACGTGTGTTAAGTAATATGATTGCAGATAAATCAGTGTGTATTTTATGCTGACCAAACCATTGTGCTTACTTGTGCACTTCCATCCTACACAAATTCCAAAGAATTTTAAAAAAGTCTTGTTTCTAGCAGTAACATGGGAAGATTAGAGCAGGTTCAGGTAACACAGACATGAATCTACTGTATGGCCTGTTTAAAAAAGAAATGTTACCAAAAGTGAGATCGTAATGTTTCTGTATTATACTGCAAGCTGTTGTTGCTACAGGTATAAGGGTATGATACTTGATGGAGGTCAACAATATCTAAACATGTGCAAAGTTTAACATCTGTGACACAGTGCAAACCAGAATAATGGCACCCCGAATGTTGCAGTAGCAAATAATAAACTAGTCAGTGAACATTTTTAAAACTTCATAAAAGAGTTAAACTGCTTTGTTTAAGCCATTGTAATTGTCCTCACAAGCCCATCCCTGACAACCATCACAGGGCCAACACACCCTCACATTCACATCTACGAGAAATTAAGTGTCTGATAATCATGATGTGCATGTCTTTGAACTGTTGGAGGAAACCCACTTAAGCACGGGGAGAGCTTGCAAATGCCACACTGGAATGTCCTCGCCAGGCATGGGGCTCGGCCCCAGGACCGTCTTGCTGTGATGCAGAAGCAGGAAACACTACAGCACCATGCCTCCCTTTCCCAGCAATATTTCAGGCTTTGTCATTACACTGTATTCTTATATAATTATTACATTCCTCGAAGACATTTAATTGAAATGGAATGTACTATTGCAGTAATGTACGTCATTACATTGTGGCTTTCCTGTCACCTTACAACACAAATTTTGACGTTTCAGCCCTACCATGAGTGTCCCTAATATACACTTCTTTTTTTTTTTTTTTTTTTTTCTTCCCTTTTTTTGGCAACAGCTGCAGATGTGAAGCAGATCTCCCTTTATAACAATTACTATGCCCTCCTGGTTACATAACATCAGCTGCTTTATATCCCATAACACAGGGTTATAATGTTAACAATGGTACATTAAAACTGTTTGAGAAAAATATTAAAACTTTACATTGGCACCAGAGCTGATTTATATTTCTTCACCTTTCTTGTAGATCTACTACACTGGAAAGTACCAAAGTCTTGGCATTAAGCAGGGTGGGCCATCGGCTGGGAAATGGGTAGAACTGCCTATTACAAAATCACCTAAGATTGTACAGTTTTCGGTGGGCCATGATGGTTCCCATGCCCTCTTGGTGGCTGAAGATGGCAGTGTCTTCTTCACAGGATCTGCCAGTAAAGGAGAAGATGGAGAGTCAAGTAAATAATTTTTTTTCCTTCTGTATAGCAAATCTTTTTTTAGTCATATTATAGGTTCATTGTCTGGCCAGTTCACTCTTAATTGTTTAATAACTAGTGATT
Organism: Tandanus tandanus; assembly: GCA_039654325.1. Lineage (NCBI taxonomy): Eukaryota > Metazoa > Chordata > Actinopteri > Siluriformes > Plotosidae > Tandanus > Tandanus tandanus. Next base: position 36,333,524 of record JBCNYH010000012.1, read on the forward strand.
TTCAGATATCTGTAGCACACATTTTGTTAAAATGTTCTCACACCAGAATGTATTTAAAGATTAAACTGTTGCTCGAAATGGATTGGTTCCAGTTTAACATTCTGACTGTATTGTGTTTGTCTTTTTGCATTTGCATCAGTTATGAGTACAAGACCCAAAGCTACTGGAAGTTTTATGAACCCGCCCACTTAGTAACATAAGAGCAAATACAGAGGCGTAAGAGAGTTTGAATTATTTGTGAGTTTTGTTGACCTCTTGATTTTTGGCCCTCTTCAGCAAAGAGTCGGAGACAGCCAAAGCCCTACAAGCCGAAGAAGATAATCAAGCTGGAGACAAAGACGGCGGTATGCACAGCTTGCAACAACGGCAGCAGCAGTATAGTAACTAAGGACGGAGAACTCTATATGTTTGGCAAGGATGCCATTTACAGTGACAGCACCTGTAAGTGCTTCAGCCCAGGCATCTTCACTGATGCTTTACTCTTTATAAATGACGACCTGACAGTTTGGTTGTTGTATTGGAAGTTATCTATAGTAAATGCCTGAGCATAGTGAGATATATCCTCTTATAGCTATTTTAATTCAGTTCAGACTTCTATATAACATACTTATTTTTTCTTTATTTTATTTATATATTAATTTTTTTTTATGTAGTCATATGTAAACTGCCATACTGTTAACATTGTTTAAACTATGCTAGAAAGATTTGTCTGTAAGAGATGTGTATGTGCTTTAATGGTTCTGACAATTTAATGAAATATTATTATTATTATTTTATTTTAATTTTTTTTTTGTAGAATTAATATTTTTGCTTCCTTTCACATCTTTTCTTTTTCAGGTCAGGTGTCAGACCTGAAGGGGCACTTTGTAACTCAGGTAGCCATGGGGAAAGCCCATACATGTGTACTGACTAAAAATGGAGAGGTGTGGACGTTTGGAGTAAACAACAAAGGACAGTGTGGCCGAGACACAGGAGCCATGAGTCAGGGAGGGAAAGGTAACAGCCGGCTTTTCTTAAGTGCAGCTATTTAGAAATGCAGTTATTCAGTGAGAGAAATTATCTGGGCCTTGTGTGATTATTCGGAAATTAGTCTGTTGTCTTGGCACTTTTAAAAAGTTTTTATATTTCCAGCTTTTGGGGTTGAGAACATGGCTACAGCAATGGATGAAGATTTGGAAGATGAGCTGGATGAGAAGGAGGAAAAGTCTATGATGTGCCAGCCAGGCATGCACAAGTGGAAGCTGGACCAGTGTATGGTTTGCACTGTATGTGGGGACTGTACGGGATATGGAGCTAGCTGTGTGAGCAGTGGACGACCAGACAGAGTACCTGGAGGGTGAGTAATATGCACCCTGATATATACAGCAGCAGGAACTCGCGTTGCTATTAAATGTGCTGTCATGTCTTGGGATTTGTTGTTTGTATACATGCTGGGTGTATGTCTGTGTCTTAATGTCTGTCTGTGGGTGTGTATTCTCTTTAGAATTTGTGGTTGTGGTTCTGGCGAGTCGGGTTGCTCCTCATGTGGCTGCTGCAAGGCCTGTGCTCGTGAGCTGGATGGTCAAGAGGCAAGGCAGAGGGGGATCTTTGATGCTGTGAAGGAGATGATACCACTAGACCTGCTGTTAGGTACAGCAACAACTTACAACTGATTTTCAAACCATCCACTACCATCTCTAACATATGCATTCCATGTTGAAGAGCTGCTTCTTCTATATTTTTTTGTCACTGTTTGCCTGTGGTCAGTGTGTGTGTGTGTGTGTGTGTGCGTGTGCGTGCTCCACTGACTTGCACTGCCTTTTCATGCTCATCATTCACCATCTCCATGTTGTCTCTTGTTTGCCCCCTCCTTCTGCCCTGGCACTCCTGGCTGGGTTTTTATTTTAGCTGTGCCTGTCCCTCCCCCTCCAGGCGTTAATATAGAGGAACACATCCAGATCCGGCAGGAAGAGAAGAGACAGCGCATCAACCGCCGCCACAGGCTAGAGGAGGGTAGAGGTAAGATGCAGTCATGAAATTATACACTCACTCACTCGCTCACCCACCCACCCAATCACGTTCTTCAGATTCACAAGACCATGACTCCTCGCTAATATATATACCGCTTAACGTTTTATGAACTGGAGCTTTAAGAAACTATTGAATCAGGGCATTGCTTCTCTTGGGTCCTATAATCCTTTTCACATTTTTTTCTTTGTTTGGTCTGTGCCCAGGGCTTGTTTTGGTCCAAATAGAGTAAATTTAATTAATAACATATTTTGCACAGAAGTCAACTTGTAACAAAATGTAACCCACAGAGCTGTCGCATGTTCTTGTGGCTCTCTGTGAAGGAGGGGGGGGAGAGAAGAGGAAGAGGGGGGGGGGGGGGAGGGGGGGGGGGGGGGGGGGGGGGGGGGGGGGGGGGGGGGGGG
>JBCNYH010000012.1:36335944-36371518 GCA_039654325.1 Tandanus tandanus
AGAGAGGAAATTGAATGAAAAACAGGTTTGGAAAAGGAGGAAATTGGGAAAAAAAGGGAACCCAAAGAGCTGTTGAGTGTTTTTGGGACTCTTTGGGAAAGACCCCCCCCCCCCCCCCCCCCCCCCCAACTGCTTGTGTGTTTTATGATTTGCCATTTTGTTTCCATTTGTGAGATGCTTTACCCATGCATGTGAAAGTTTCTTTCTCCCCCTCATAGGCCCCCTTGTATTCCCTGGCCCCTTTTTTATGAACCAGCGTGAGCAGGCCCTAGCCAGGCTAAGACCCATTCAAGCCTTTAAGCTAATGCGGGAGAAACTCAAAGGTACTATCGTTTTCACTACAGATTCTGCTTGGAGTCCAGCTGCCTGCTCTTTTCTTTCACCTAGTACACTAGACTCTATCTTCTTGTTCACTTTCTTTATCACTCCAACTCTTTCTTGCTATAAAAGTAATACCTTTACCGTTTTTTTCTTCCTTTCTTTACCTATTTTAGTTTATGCTTTCTGGGTAGAAATGGAGAACTACATTTTATACTAATTATATCCCTTTCTGTATAAAATATTTACTTTGCTCATCATTTTTGTTCAGTAACAGTAATCAAACTAAAATATGCAAATACTGAGTGATACAAATAATTTATTCAACCAAGAATGTTTGACAGAGTCTGGCTAACACAACACAACACGAGTTCACGCAAGCAGATGGCGTAATTATTAAAGGTACATTTGGCATGTAAAAATGGTAGAAAGCTTTTCATCAGCTTTATCACTTTTTTTAATGAACTGCATCATCACTATGAGAATTATTGCATCATGGTTAGATTAGGGGTAATTTATTCAAATAAAATAATTTATAAATAATAATTTCAGGCTTAAATGCTGTTTCACAAACTTGCTGGCTGGCTGAACTGGTATCTACTGCGGCAGCTAAAGTGTTTGATAGTTCCGGGGTTGCGAAGGGGTGCATGCCTGCTTCATATTCAGGTTCAGTTTGGGGATTATGTACTGAGTATTAAGGATTTCCTTCATCTTGCTGATTTGAACTGGGCCATGACAGCAATTTTTTAAGAGTTGTATGTCTGTGCTCCTCTTTTGATTTTAATGAGCAACCAATCAATAGATTTTTTTTGAGGTTTGAAATGTCTCCTAAAGAAACCCCTTTAATTAGGTTTACCTTTCTGTATTTTACGTGCAATTGCTGTTGCCTCACCTAGCATTTTTTATTTTTTTTTGCATGTTTTTTTCTCTGTTTTCATTCCTGGTGCATGACTTTAATCTTCCATTTCATCATTATTCTTGAAGCTCCAGTTCTGATTTTCTTTTCAGGTGACTGATTGCTCGGATCTTTTCGTGGATTAATGCATCCGTCTATGTAAGGTAGTTCTCAACATCAAACTCTGCTCTGCTTTCCAGATGGTAGCAGTGAGCGTGGGGACAAAGATGCAAGTAAGATCACTACCTATCCTCCAGGAGCAGTGCGCTTTGACTGTGAGCTTCGTGCAGTGCAGGTCAGCTGTGGCTTCCACCACTCTGGTAAGCTGGAATTACTGCTGACCTGGCAAACAGGCTACCAAAATATCTATTGATTAGATTTTTTATAATATTGATTAATAAAATTACACAGTAATTGGATGTTGTGTTACTATTGCCTCAGGATATATTATGCATGAGTTAAGGTTAGAACTTGCACAATATATAATAAATGCCATTCCTATTTGCACCTTTCTAACCTCCCTTCTACAGTTGTGCTAATGGAGAATGGGGATGTATACACATTTGGCTATGGACAGCATGGACAGCTTGGACACGGAGATGTGAATTCTAGGTAATAATGTGAAACAATATTGTGTGTGTGTTTTATGTGTGTAAATTGTAAATATAAGACAAACTGGTCAGACCAAGCTTTTTTACCTGCAGTTTTTTTTGTTATACAAAGGGGCTCTCCCACTCTAGTGCAAGCTCTTCCTGGCCCCAGTATTCAAGTTACAGCAGGCAGTAACCACACTGCAGTGCTCCTCATGGATGGACAGGTCTTCACTTTTGGGAGCTTCTCGGTATGTTAATCAGCCACCCTGTTTTGTCATGTGTATCAATTCCTGTTACCCCATACTAAGGAATAACTCAAGAGTCATACAGTGTCATGCTGTTTTCATGGTTATGATGAAACTACAAAAAAAAAAGGAAAATAATGTAGTGTTATGTATTATATTTCCCCACCACAAAATTTACCACCTGGATTTAAATGAGCAAATAGGTCAGATGTTTTGTAACCTTAACTGATGCAGTGAGTACCTTCTCCTTTCTTAACCATGTCAGAAGACATATCCTGTGCATCTCAAAAGGGTAATTGTTGAAATTAATAAAATTGGCTTAAGAACTGTCCAACACATTATTAATGCCTGAGCAGAGGGTGCTGGACCATCAAGAAATGTGGTCGGGAAAATAAAATCTTGACTGACCATAACCGGAGATTATGCAAATGTGTGATAGTATAAGCATTTCCACACACCATGTGATGAGAACTCATAGGACTGGGACTAACCAGCTGCATGGCACTTGTTGGCGAGAATAATCGGGATAAAAGTCTTCATCTTGTCTCTGGAGCAATGTCAAAAGGTCAGGTGATCTGTTTTAGACTAGATATACTCCATTCCATAGTGATGGGTGTATCAGGGTAAGATGTACCCATTGTGCATAGTGACCATTGCCTCTCGAGGCAATGATATAATCTGGGGTTGGTCAGGTCGAGGCTCAGCAACATTAATTAAGAAGTCAGCCGATGACCTGAATGTACCGAATGGCCAGTTATCACATCAGTAGACTTTTTCCTCCCTGATGGTACAGATGTAAACTTCCCACAGTGTTATTATGTTTACAGATGTAAACTTCCCCATCTTTGTTATTAGGGGGAGCATTTTGACTTTGAACGTCCGCCTCACAGCAAGAACATCCTAAGTTCAAGTCCTAGGCTTGGTGAAGGCGTTTCTGTGTGGAGTTTGCATGTCCTCCCTGCGATAGCTTAGATTTTCTCTGTGTACTCTGGTTTCCTTCCACAAGCCAAAGACATGCACATTAGGGTAAATGGCTGTTTGAAATTGCCCCTAGGTGTGAGAATGAATGGTTGTGTGTGCCCAGGGTGTACCCTGCCTTTGCCCAGAGTTGGCTGAGATAGGCTCCAGCCTCCCCGCGACCTTAGTAGGATTAAGCGGCTTGGTGGATGGATGGATAGATTTTTACTTTAAAAGCCAACAGTTCCAAATCACCAAATACAGATAATAACCAGGCAGATGGTCAAAGATATTGATATCAGTCTAACACAGACATTCCAATGGATAGATGGTCACTGATGAATATGGGCAGAAGCAGAGTAAGGTTTTTTTCATACATCATGAAACAATGATACCGTTTTTGCATTCTCCTTGCAGAAAGGACAACTTGGTCGGCCCATTCTAGACATGCCGTACTGGAATGCTAAACCTTCGCCCATGCCCAACATTGGAGCCAAGTACGGCCGCAAAGCCACATGGATTGGTGCCAGTGGAGACCAGACTTTTCTGAGGATTGATGAAGCATTAATTAACTCCCATGTCTTGGCCACCTCAGAGATCTTTGCCAGCAAATACATTATTGGTAGATCAGTCTTTGAATTTTAGTGACTTCTGTTCGAATAATACTTTTCCTGCTTGTCCTGGATTAAACTGGTTTATGGTTCAATCTGCTTAGGTTTGGTTCCTACATCTGTATCTGAGCCACCTCCCTTCAAATGTCTGCTGATCAACAAAATGGATGGAAGCTGCCGGACCTTTAATGACTCAGAGCAGGAAGATCTTCAAGGCTTCGGCCTCTGCCTAGACCCTGTATATGATGTCATCTGGAGGTAAAGATTTGATTGTGTTCTGGGCTTAGCTCACTTTTAGTAAGAATGTGCTGATGTCAGCTGAGAAATAATAATATTTATAATAATAACAAACACTCTACATAACTATTAAGCATGTAAGTGGCAGCTCTGTATTCTTCAGAGAGTCTTTGCTTTACTATGGCAGTCCATATTTATCGATATATCAACAAGGCTATACCTAAATATTTTTTTTTGGTATACTTTCATTGTCCTTCATAATAACCTTTTCCTCCAGGTTCCTGCCCAGCACACGGGAAATGTGGTGCTATAATTCTGTAATTGCGGATGCCCGCATGCCTACAGCCACTGACCTCCAGTCACGTTGTGGTATACTGAGCCCAGAGCTGGCATTACCCTCAGGATCCCATGCCACCACTACACGTTCCCATGGAGCCCTTCACGTCCTAGGTACACCATTGACTTCATGAATCAATGTCTCTCTTTCATCCTTTTCCAGTCTGTTGTTCCTGTCGCAACGATTCCTGTTGCTTCACTTCGTAACACATCTTTTTATTATGCACTTTCACTTTTTGTAGACAATGAATATGGCCACTAATGTAGTTGGATTGAATCAGGTATAACAACATTGGTGAGATCTTAATTTGTTTCCAAAAATATTCAGACAAAAGATTGCAAGAAGTTATTGATGCTGAATAGAGGATGATGGTGGTGTTAATGATAATCTAAACTGGCCTTCAGATAAATAAACATGCTTGAACATGCTGCCGCAGTATACAGGAGTTATTGTGTATAGATGGAAAAATGACTTAAAGGGAATGTTTTTTCCTTTGCACATAATATTCATTCAATACAGTTGCTGCTATCAAAGTACAGTTGTCTTATTCTTTTCTTGTTGTTTTTTCCTCCTATTGTCTTTGACCACTCATTTTTAAATATATTTTCCAATATATCTTTTTAAAGCTTTTTTTCTGTAATTATTTCATTTGCAAAAGGCGCATTTCAGAATATTTTAAGAATTTCTTTACAACTACCTCCCATTTAGTTTTGCAGTTTGCTGAACTTGCAAAGGCTTACTCAAGGATAAGCTGATTGAAGCTCAAGGATAACCCGAGGCTTCAACATAATGACTACAATAGAAAAGAATATATGAATCGTGTCTGTTGTAAATCAACACGTGTGTTGGCTATAATATTATTCCTGATTCTCATGGCAAAACCTATTCTTAGGTTGTTTGGATACACTGGCAGCCATGCAGGAGCTGAAAATGGGTGTGGCTAGCACTGAAGAGGAGACCCAGGCAGTGATGAAAGTTTATTCAAAGGAGGACTATAGTGTGGTCAACCGCTTCGAGAGTGAGTGTACACTCTTTGAGTAGACACAACACTGAGATACTGAATGTTTATCTATAAAAAAAAGCTAGTGTAATGTATTTCTGTCATTGCATTCACACAAATTTTTGTAGTAGTGTAGGTGAAGAGAATGTTGCAGTGTTGACTGTACTGGTGTGTGTTCAGGTCATGGTGGAGGCTGGGGTTACTCGGCCCATTCTGTTGAGGCCATTCGCTTCTGTGCGGATGCTGACATCCTGTTGGGCGGGCTGGGGTTATTTGGAGGACGTGGAGAATACACCGCTAAAATTAAGGTAAGTTAGTGTTTAAGATCAGAACTGTGCCTCTCCTCACACTAACTGCCATGCCAAAACCACAACTTATTTATCATACAGTGCATTATTTTTTGTGGTGCACCATTTGTTTTGTTTAACTACCACCCATCCTGTATTGAATGAACTCGTATGAACTTGCAATCAGACCACCCTAATAGGTACTGTCTAAATGTTGTACTTGGGCTCCCTGGGTTATATATGCTTGTAGTGAAAAGAGTGTCATTTTGGACAAGTATACAATGGCATGAGTGCATAATATCTGAGATTATTATCATATGTGTTATTATAACTATGTAGTATAATCAGTTATTACTTTGACTTACTAAGGGAGTGGCTACTGTTACTGTTCCAGTGATGAAGGTGGAATAGGGTATCTTTTCAAATACAGCACCAGCATGTCATACTATTGTAATGTTAGAAGGTGTTTTTCCATATTTTTTAAGTGCTATGGTTGATGGTTGATTTTTATTATTCTTTTTGTCTTTGTTTACGGTAACTTATAATATACTTTTGTGTTAGCCTGATATCAATAATTAATACAATTTTATATGATTTTTATCAGTTGTTTGAGCTGGGACCAGATGGAGGTGATCATGAGACAGATGGAGACCTATTGGCTGAGACAGATGTTCTGGCCTATGATTGTGCTGCAAGGTACTCCTAACAGAAATGTATCTCTTCTTTTTACTAGACTATAAGAATTACCTCTCCACTAGAAGGAAACATATCAGAGCTAAACAGGCTGCGCTAGAACTAAAGCTGAGACAGAGGCTCACTTATTTTTGTCAGTTGTAATGAGATGCAGCTGTTTAAAGCTATAGGCTCATGTATGCTAGTCTGAACGCAGCTGTACTACTATGTAGTTTGCATGTGTTAATGATTTCTTCCATGACCTACATGTAAACACTGGATTTTTGTATTTGTGGTAAAAGAGAGAGAGAGGTGTGAAGCTTATGTACTCAATGTATATGTTTCCAGGGAAAAGTATGCCATGATGTTTGATGAGCCAGTGTTGCTTCAGCTTGGCTGGTGGTATGTGGCCTGGGCAAGGGTATCAGGACCCAGCAGTGACTGTGGCTCACATGGACAGGCAACTATAACCACTGACGATGGGTAAATAATTAGGTTTTTCCCAAAAGAATGCAGATTTTTATTATCTTAGTGTTAAATGTTTAAAATTGTATTGGTAACCTATCGCTACGTTTGATTTTTGCAGTGTGGTATTTCAGTTTAAGAGCTCCAAGAAATCAAACAATGGTACTGATGTGAATGCTGGTCAGATACCTCAGCTGTTATACAGGTAAATGATGGTGTTCTTTAGAAATATCTTTCTGTATCCAATCTTAATGCCTTTAACTGATCAATTGTCCATGTTTCCAGGTTGCCATCTAATGATGGTAATGCATCAAAAGGGAAACAGCAGACCAGTGAACCAGTTCACATTTTAAAGCGCTCTTTTGCCAGGACTGTTTCAGTGGTATGTTTACACAAGAACTGAAGGATTACAGTTTTTGGGAGAATTATTAAATAGATATTAGATTTGATTTGTTTAAACGTCTTTACCACAGTGCTGATTTCACACTTTATTGAAGAACCCTCTCCTAGAATAAACTAAAGTAATTTAAAAATTGTAATAATTTGGATTGACACTTAGTTTATGTCTCAGAATTGGGTCAGAGAACTACATGAAACTCTTCTTTGAAGCCTCCAACACAAGAGCAGTTGAAGTCAGGCTTCTGTGCGCTCTTATATCCAAATTAATTATGATGAATTTTAATTAGCACTCACTGGGGAAAAAAAAGGCTTATAACACATCACTCATTTTCATGTTCGAGAATTTGGCTAGATGGGTTTTACCTAGAGAAAAACATCTCAAGGGTTACTGGTCAGTGAACTCTGCTGCTCTGTATGATTAAGGTACATTTTGAAAAATCTTTAGTTTTCATTGAATAGTCTGTTTCAGTATTAAAAGGAAAAATATCCTGAAATATAACAGAATTTTGAGACCACAGAATTAATGACTAGTTGTGTGTTCTTGTTTTGTTTGTGTTTTCTTTTCAGGAGTGTTTTGAGTCACTGTTGAGTATCCTTCACTGGAGTTGGACCACTCTAGTACTGGGTGTGGAGGAGCTGAGAGGGCTAAAAGGTTTTCAATACACTGCCACCTTGTTGGACCTGGAGCGCCTGCGCTTTGTTGGAACGTGTTGTCTCCGCCTGCTTCGAGTCTATATCTGTGAAATTTACCCAATCTCTGGTATGATTATTTATAAATGTGTAAGTTTAGTAGAATAGTAGTAAAGCTATTAACACTAACATACAGGTAATACTGCCTTTCAGTATGTGCACACTGTGCGTCAGCAGTACGTTACTTCCTAATTTATCTATATTGTATAAATGAACCCCTTAGCTTGTTGATGTGATTGAGTGAGCAACAGAATGCAATTTTAGGAGCACAGTTTAAGTTTATAAACATTTCTAATCCTAAATGTAAATGTGTATTACATTGCTTGTGCTCTTTTCTCCTCAGCCAGCACCAAAGTAGTAGTTGAGGAATCAAGCAAGTTGGCAGAGTGTGTAGGTAAGACTCGCAGCCTGCTGAAGAAGATTCTTTCAGAGGGTATGGACAACTGCCTGACTAAGTTAGACAACGATCCACAGGGCTATCTTAGCCAGCCCCTTACTTTGCTTGAAGCAGTTCTGCAGGAATGCCACAACACTTTCACCGCCTGCTTCCATTCCTTTTACCCTACTCCTGCCCTACAGTGGGCCTGCCTCTGTGACCTGCTCAACTGCCTTGACCAGGTAATCATTTTGGTGAAAAGCCTTAAGCAGTTTTTTCATAGTTGGAACCTCAGCACTGTTTTTCAAATTTCATCTGTCAGTGAGAAGCTGAACTGTTTTCAGGTCACCGAAAACAAGCCTCTTGACAGATTGAGGTGTCCTCTCTGTACAGATGTATCCTCAGTTATGTTCAAGACATACTAATTTAGGGGCTTTACATTTGAATTAAGACCCTGACTTCAGATAGAGTTATGAAAATTTGTAAACAAGTTGATGATTAGAATTATGCTTATATTTTACAGCTCAACATTCAGTTTAGAATAGCCATTAGTTCCTTATCTGTCATGATTATATTCACACATGCATGATTCTCCTCTGATCTTCAAGGACATCCAAGAGGCGAACTTCCGCACATCGAGCAGTCGTCTGCTGGCTGCTGTAATGTCTGCGCTGTGTAACACTTCGGTCAAGCTGACCTCCATCCTGCCTATTGCATATGATGGGGAGGTGCTGCTGCGCTCACTTGTCAAACAGGTCAGCACTGAGAATGACTCGGCCCTTGCTCACCGCTTCCCCCTGCTGGTGGCTCACATGGAGAAACTCAGTCATGTAAGCGCTTGTTTCTGCAGTACATACATGACTGCTCTGCTTTTTATTTACTGTAATGCAGTGGACTGTCAGTTCTCTTATCATTGCATAACAACTTACATGAAGTCTGCCTAACTGAGTAGTGGTTTTACATGTAGTTTTAGGCAAGCAGCTACACACCCAGATTAACTATAAAGTTTAGATAATACTGGTATACAGCCAAAATGCTTCTGCAATAAATGTTGTCAAACGGTTCTAATTTTGGGCTTCTGGGAATGAAAGTAATGTTTAAAATTGTTGATTGGCTCTAGATTTTGAGCTATGGTACTGGATCAGCATATACGACCATGACTTAGGAATCATGAAGCATGGGCGAGTTATAAAGGGAAGGGATCTGAATTTAAATCAGAAGTCACTAAATACATTTTTGACTGAATCTAGGAATAAATTTTAGGTAAATAGGTTCAATTCCAGAACATTTACGTGCAGTAGGTCATGGGTTGAAAGCTGTGACATGGTTGGAGCTTGACGTGCACTGAATTTTCCACCTAAAATTGCAGTGTTTTATTAGTTAACCTATTTGTCGATATATTATACGAATATGATAAAAATCATCAATGACTGGGTTTAAAAATTTGTTTTATTCTTTATTAAACAATAAATGATGCAATCTGAAGCTGGTATTGCATCATAAATGACAGATTACATCATATCAAAATACATACATACATACATACATACATCAAATTACACAATTTCCTTTGGGATCAATAAAGTATTCTGATATCATAACATCCATCATTATTTCCATCATTACTTTGCTGTACACAACTCTAGAAACCATATACATGAAGTTTCATATTCGATATAATTATGTAGATGTCAAATGTAAAAAAAAATAAATAGAAACAGTAGGCAATCAGCTATTTTTGTCATGATTAAATTTAGCATACCAGAATCCATAATTAAGAGCACATTTTATTTCTGAAGCAGACAACTTGTAAAATTGTATACCAGTGTAATGTACAATATGTAGATTAGTATATAAGCTTTTGTTATTTGATCTTTTTTTTTTTTTTTTAGACGGAAGAGAACCTAATGGGAATGACGAGTTTCCGGGAAGTTCTGGAAAAAATGCTGGTGATAGTGGTACTACCAGTGAGAAAGAGTTTGAGGAAAGAGATGGAGCTTTTTTCCCCTCATTTGGTATCCAACACGTGCGGCCTTCTGGCCAGCATCGTCAGCGAGCTCACCGCCTCTGCACTTGGCTCTGAGGTTAGAACCGCGTATCTATCTCACCCACCTCTCTCCTAGTCTGTTTGTCTCTCTTGCTGTCTTTCTGTCCTGCTCTTTTATTCTCTCCTCTGTCACTTTTTTTTTTGTTCAAACTTTTCCCATCCTCCCTCTTTCCCAGAAACTCATCAGCATGCTTCCTCACTCTGTTGGGATCCAGCTGAGCTCTGCGTCACTTCTCTTATCTTATTACAGGAGCTCTATGGCCATAAATAGCCTCGGGCATTTCTGGAGAGATGATATGATTTTGTTCATCACATTTATCCCATTTCTCTTCTTGTCTTTTCTTTACTTATATTGTAGAAAACTGAGTCATGGGTACAGATGTGTTCTCCACAGGACTGTAATAGCCACCAAGTCTTTGGTCTTTTGCAGTGCATCTCCTTATCGCTGTCATCACATCACAATGTTTTTTCTCTGCTGGCTTTATAGAGTTGGAGGCGCATTAGTGAAATTATTTTCATCATGTTTTCCAAAATGTATGGGCTGAGCTGAGCTGAACAACCCCAATATATGTGCCTTATTTTCATCAAGCAGGCAGACAATAGCAGCACTACCCTTCCCTTAGATATCTTAACTGTACTACCGCCATCCAAAGAGATGAGATGTAACTTCAGTTCAAGTTCATCTTTATTATGAAATATGTTGTGCATCTATGGCAGTTTTAGTCCGATGACCTTAGCTAATATCCATAATGAAGTAATAAATAACCATAAGCAATTTTAAATGGTCCCTGGACATCATGTGCACTTTTAATGCAGATATACTGTTTAATTTCTCTGTTGCGATCTCCTTGTTTAGGTGGATGGGCTGAATTCACTCCACTCAGTGAAGTCCACCCCCAACCGTTTCACTAAGACCAGCCAGGGCCGCAGCTGGAACACAGGCAATGGCTCCCCTGATGCCATTTGCTTTAATGTGGACAAGCCAGGTGTGGTGCTGGTAGGCTTTTGTGTCTATGGGGGAGGAGGCATCCATGATTATGAACTGGAGGTTCTTGCAGATGATGTAAGATCTATTTCTTTGCATTATTTTTAACATTAAATTCATTTTAAATACTGGAATAGCCAGGACTGTGGCAGGGGTTTTCTGTTTTGTGTAGATGAATACACGTAATAGAAACCTGGCTTGAGTTTGATGGCTATGCTTCGTTTTGTTTGTGGAGATTTCAAAAATAACTCGTTATGTAACATATTTTTGTTGCCTCTTTCAGGCACAGACAGAGCACCATGGAGACTCAGCACATTCCCACAGATGGACATCTTTGGAGCTGGTTAAAGGAACCTACAGCACTGATGATAGCCCTAGTGACATCGCTGAGATTCGACTGGATAAAGCTGTGCCTCTCAAGGTAATTTCATTGTTGGCTTAACTTTGATGTAAAGCAGTTTATTCCTCTAAATTAATAATGGAATTAAGTCAGGCGCTTCAATTAAATAGAGATATTTTCCTTTTGCACAGCGATCAATTACTTTTAACTTCACAACTAACATGTTTGTTTGATGAAAAACTGAATTCTTTTTAGGTTTCCTTTCCAACCATGTGATCTGTATTCATGCAGTTTTGCTCCTGATATGTCTTGTGTAGGAAAGTGTGAAATACGCAGTGCGTCTGCGCAACTATGGCAGTCGCACTGCTAATGGAGATGGAGGGATGACCACAGTACAGTGTTCAGATGGAGTGACCTTCACTTTCAGTACCTGTAGTCTTAGTAGTAATGGCACCAACCAGACCAGAGGCCAGATTCCCCAGGTTCTCTATTACAGGTCAGACATTTCACCTCTGTATCAGAGTGTCATTCATTCACTAATGGTGTCATTCAAAATCTGAACCGGAAATATAGCATTAAGTTTTTGTTCATGTCATTGTTCTTTTGTTTTCCACAATGCAGAAGTGAATATGATGGGGATTTGCAGTCGCAGCTGATAAGCAAAGCCAATGAGGAGGATAAAAACTGTAGCCGTGCTCTCTCAGTGGTTAGTGCTGTGGTACGGGCAGCAAAGGACCTACTGCATAGAGCCTTTGCTGTGGATGGTAAGAATAAAACTTTGCCCTTATCTTGTGAGTTTATTTTGGGAATTATTACAACTTGTAGTATTTTATTTTGCAGCCGAGGACATTCCAGAGCTGCTGAGCTCCTCCAGTCTTTTCTCCATGCTGCTTCCCCTTATACTGGCTTACATCGGCCCTGTGGCTGCTTCTGTACCAAAGGTAAGTAAATAAACGGTTTTGCGCATTACACTTAAAAATAGTACCATTACCCATAGTTCCCAGGCCAAGGCCACACTGGTAGGCAAGCTCTTTGTTTACAACCTATTCATATGCACGTGTTCCCTTTTTTTCATTTTCATTATTGATTTCATGAGAGGCAGATGGACGAGAAAATCTTCTGATATTGTTTTTCTGCTTACACATCATGGATAGTACATAGCATTCAGAAGCCAAGAAGAGATATTCTTCTTTATAAATTGTGTGTTTAAATGATTAGGATCCATACCAGATTCTAAGTAAGCAATTGTTTCTGCCACCCTCGCCCAACAAATCTAGGAAGGGTATTGACAATGGGCACATGTTGCTAGGTGAGAAATTAGTGGGTCCCTGTAAACCTCTCTTTACTTCTTCTGGTCTAGCAGTTCAGTGCAATCATACCCTTTAAAATGGGGAAGAGAATTCACTCACTGTCAAAGATAATGTGATAGGGTATCTGTCAGAATCAACTAAATTCACTACATACTTTATATGAAATGATCTGAACACACTCTCATTATCGCACATTTTCTGTTCCAAACCTGATTGATTTAGAGAAACCTCCGCTGGTAACCTGAGAAAACTTTTGTCTTCTCTACCTGGCGGATTGGTACAAATAATACCAGCACAGGTAGTGGGCATTGTGAATAACTTGATTTGACAACTTGACAGACAGTGATTTATGAATAAGAGAACAGTGTTTGTTTGTTTGTTTATTTATTTATTTTTTTTACACTTGGCTGCCTACCAGGATGGCGGCGCGATGAGTCATGGGTAATCTAGCGTCTCGCAGAACCCTCTCTTGCTGACTTTTTTGGCTTTTGTGTGACTGACTTTCTAAAATCATTTGTATCCTGCAAACGTTTGCTTTGCTATTTGTTCTATTGTTTTAATATAAAATTATTATCCTGATGTTTAATGTCCAGTGTAATTTGTCTCCGCTCTGGTCAGGCTGCTGTGGAAGTTTTTGGCCTGGTGCAGGAGCTTCTCCCTGCCGTGTCTGCACTGAACCAGAAGTATGCCCCACCTGCCTTCAATCCTAACCAGTCTACAGATAGCACTACTGGAAACCAGCCTGAGCAGGGCCTGTCAGCTTGCACAACGTCCAATCATTATGCTGTCTTAGAGAGTGATCATCCTTACAAGCAGGCTGCTGTCACCCAGTACAAGGTAAAGCTTTCTTTATATGCACATATTTTAGTTTCACACATAATTACAGTCATGAAACAATAATTATTTTTTTAAATCTTGTTTTTAGGTGTCTTTCCCAGACTGCGTTCGCTGGATCACCATCGAATTTGACCAGCAGTGTGGAACAGCACAGCCAGAAGATGTGTTGAGGGTTCTCATTCCCACACGCACACTGCATTTCTCCAGCCTCAGTGTCAAAGCACTTGCTCATGAGACCATCAACGCTTGGACTGAGCTCAAGAAGTTTTCTGGATCCAATGGCTGGCCCAGTAGTGTCCTAGTACTGCCAGGTAGGTGTTTTAAAACTGAGAAGGGTGCAGCTGATTTTATGTGTCTCTAGGAGTATGTGGGAGAAAAAGAAAGAACAGGAATGAAATCATTTCTCTGTTTTAGGAGTGTGTTAATCAACTTTTAGTAAAATTGGGAATGAATCAACTTTTATTTGGTTACAGTATATCAGTTATGAAGCAGTAAAATCACTGTACAAGTACACTGATACTGATAGCTGTTAAATTTTTAAAAGTGTAAACTATTTAAAAAGTCTTTTATTGACTTTACATTTGTGTTCTCACCTCCATAGTTTTTTAGACTGATAGAACTGTTAGTCTGTCAGCGAGTAGCAGGATGTATTTATTTGTAAATCATTCTGGATAAGGACATCTACCACTCACTCACTCATTTACTGAACCACTTACTCCTACTAGGGTCTCGGGGAGGATAGTGTCTATCTCGGCTGTCACCGGGTGAAGGCTCGCCAGACCATAGCAGGGCAACACACACACAACCATTCAAACCCACACTCATAACTAGGGGCGATATGGAATGGCCAATTAGCCTAATGTGCATGTTCTTTGGACTGTGGGAGGAAACCAGAGTACTTGGTGGAAACCCATGCAAGCATGGGGAGAACATGCAAACTCGCACAGAAACGCCCGAGTGCTGTAATCAAACCCAGGACCCTCCTTCTGTGAGGCGGTCATGCTAACCACTATGCCACCTTGCTGCCCGGACATCTACCAAAAAAGCATGAATATAAATAAAGGAGAAGTGTGAATTCACCACTGCATGACATCATCTTATGCATTTTTCTCATTTGTAATATTAGGTAACGAAGCCCTCTTCTCCTTGGAAACAGCATCAGATTATGTGAAGGATGAGAAAGCCTGCTTCTATGGATTCAAATGCGTGACTGTGGGGTATGAATTTAACCCTGTCTCTGATGAGGTAATGGATTGTTAGCAGCCTGTTTTTGCATGCGTTTTTATAATTAAATCCTAATTCATGATTGTAAATCAATATAAATATTAATTATAAATGTATAATTAATTATAGATTAAACTTTTTACCATTTCAGTCTGTTTCACCTTTATTTAGGTATTTGGAGATGTTTGTTTGTTTGTTTATTTATTTATTTATTTATTTGCAATTTACCTATCATTAGGTCTGTTAAGTGATGTAATAAAACATAATCCATTAGCATTTATATTAACTGAATCTTGCCGCACTTTCAGGGCATCATTCAGCTGGAGAAGGAGCTGGCTTATCTGGGAAGTGTTTGTGCTGCTGCGCTTATGAAGAAAGACCTAGCTTTACCCATAGGTAAAAAATACAAATAACTGTTGGAGCATTGAAAAATATTAATGTTCAAGTGCCCTATGCCTTGATATTCAAATTACATACATTCGAGTTAAAACCTAGATCACTCAGAACCTAAAAACTACAGTAGAAGAATAGGATTAAAGAAAAAAATTATATTATAACCATTTAAACATAATTAGAATTGAAATGTATTATTTTTTACATAAAGGGTTGTGCTGTTTGCACTGCATCAAGACAAAAACAGATTCACAGGTTTTTATTTTAACTATTTAGCACATGTAACCATGTGCTAATTGGTGATGTCATCTCAGACAAGCTTCTAGATATTCTTTTTAAATACATTCTCCTTCTTACTAAGGAAATGAACTGGAGGAAGATTTGGAGATTCTTGAGGAGGCCTCACTTCAGGTATTTCATGAGAAGTCTTTCTAAATAATTTGGCTTTCTTTAAATATGTAGAATAAATTTATAGTCTGACTTTTTTCATTTCCTCAGGTATGTAAAGCACATTCAGGGATCTTGGGCAAAGGACTGGCTCTGTCCCACTCACCCACCATTCTGGAGGCCCTGGAGGGCAACCTGCCCCTGCATCTGCAAACCAACGAGCACTCCTTCCTGGAGGACTTCATCACTTGCATGCCCAATTCAAGTGGAGGACGTCTAGCCAGGTCAGTCTTAAGCAAAAAAAAGTGTCAAGCAGGACCTGAAGACACTTTGGTCTTGCTCATCTATAAGCAATCCAAGCCTATTAAGATGAGCTACTGGATTGAAAGGCATGATTTTCATGGCCACAACCCAGTTTTATGGGATGATCATGAATCTTTATGGGTGCACATCACCCAACACTGAGCAGTCTTTTTTTTTCATAGAGACTGTGTTTACTGTCATGTTTGTGGTTGGTGATACCTGAAGAATGTATCTTCTTTACTTCAGTTTGTGATTAGAGAACATGGGTTATGTAAGAGAAATTATTACCAATTTTACCTTGTGTTACTTAAATTGTGTCCCTGCGAAACTGGAACTTAAAGTTATTGTTGTGAGCATTTTTTAAATGCCCCCATTGTGCCCAAATTGTGATGTCAGTGCTGACTTCATACCACAGAGAAAATAAATGCTTGATAATGAGATTTTTCCTCGTTTCATTTTTCAGGTGGCTTCAGCCCGATTCTTATGCAGACCCTCAGAAGACATCCCTTATCCTCAACAAAGATGATATCCGCTGTGGCTGGCCCACAACTGTTGTAGTGCAGACCAAAGACCAGTATGGAGATGTAGTGCATGTGCCAAATATGAAGGCAGGTGTTCTTTGTGTAAAAAGTAGCTGTATTTTACTGTTTTACCTTTTGAATTCTCTCAGGATAAACCGGCATTTGTCTGATCGGTAGGTGGAGGTGAAGGCTGTGCCTGTCTCTCAGAAGAAATCTATTCAGCAGGACAACATGAAGAAGTTACAGCGGATACCAGGAAGCCCCTCTAATTCGGCATCGGGCATGGACCTCACCTTTGGTGGCCTGCCAGCACCAAAACTGGAAGCCACTTACGAACCTATGATCATTAAGGAGGCTCGCTACATTGCTATCACCATGATGAAGGTTCACTGCTACTTTTATTGTTGATATGTAGACTAATAATAAGTAACCAGGTGTATGTCATATATTTCATATTTGAATAATTTTTCCCAGGCATATGAAAATTATTCATTTGAGGAGCTGCGCTTTGCCTCGCCCACTCCAAAGAGGTAAATATAGGTTAAGGTGTGGATTTATTTATTTATTTAGTAATTATTGAACATTTCTCAAAGCATTTGTCCCAACAGGCCTAGTGAAAACATGCTTATCCGGGCTAACACCGATGGCACGTACAGTGCCAACTGGACTCCTGGTGCTGTTGGGCTTTACACAATACATGTCACCATCGATGGCATTGAAATTGGTAAGATATATTTTGATGTTTTTCTGCTACATTAACATCTTGTCTTGAAAACACTTGTTTTCTTCTTTCCTTTGCCATTCACATTGTATTCAGTTATCTGCATGACCTTGTTGATGTATGTTGTTAGTGGAAATGAACAAAAAAAAATAGGATCTGTCTAGGCAGAGGTCCGGATTAGAATTCAAATTAGTAATAATCCCATTGCGTCAGGTATTGCTGTATACAGTCGTTGAGCGAGTTTGTCTGAGTTTGTGTGAGTGCTGACTGCAAAGGTTTTTCATGCAGATGCTGGTTTAGAAGTTGAAGTGAAAGACCCTCCCAAAGGCATGATCCCTCCCGGGACACAGATGATCAAACCAAAAGCTGAACCACAGCCAAGCAAGGTGAGAAGCCAGGTTTTAAACAGAACAACAGCTAAACCAGACAGTTAGATAAAAGCTAGACCTAATTTGGCTGTGCAGGATTTCTTTTGCTTTTTGCTACAGTCTTGTGATTTTTAAGTTATGTGTCTTAAAATTCTCAACATTCTTTGAACTTGTTTACGTTCAACTTGTTTACGTTCAAAAAAAAAAAATGGTTTTGAGTTCCTGATTGGTGAGCTGTACAGTCTTAAAAGCGAAAGTAACCTTCCTTTACACGTGTCAATGTAATTTTTCCATTACGTTTGTGCTGGAAAACAAGCAACACAGCTGAGCAGAATCGTTTTTTGTGCCTTGCTGTTAGACATCCCATTGCTGCCTCAAACCTCTCCAGGCTATGTATCATGGCTTGAGGTTTTTATCTGTAAAAAAAACATGAGAGATTGTGTTGACAGTGAACCCTTTCTTACACTTTCTCTGCTAAATACCCGTGCTGTGTACTTGTCTGGCAATCTAAGGTGCTTTGCTTTCTCCTGTCGTCTGCTTGCTTTTCTCACTCTCTCCCCGTCTCTCTCCCTGTCTGCTCCTCTCAGGTGCGCAAATTTGTCGCCAAGGACAGCGCAGGGCTGCGTGTGCGTAGTCACCCCTCTCTGCAGAGCGAACAAATAGGCATAGTCCAAGTCAATGGCACCGTCACTTTCATTGACGAGGTAAACCACTTTAGACTAGGGACACATACAATCTATCTGTAATGTTTTCATGTGCTGTCATTTTCCCTCTTGTATTTCATCTTCTTTTAATCAGAGTGAACCTGCTAACAGTGACTGTAATTTATTTATGGCTCCTTTTATATTGAATCACAAATAGTGTCAAGCCTATTGAAATCATTGCTGCAGCTTAAAGCTTACATTTTTTGATTTGGTTGAAAACATTTCTTTGCATTTCCTTTGCTTCACACACGCAAGAGACTTTCAGGCTGCAGTTTTACCCAAAAGCACCTTCTTTAGTGGTAATTTTGTCTCACCCTCAGTACTCTCTGCTTTCACAGAACACAATCGCATTTGCACTATTAATGCAAATGTTCCAAATTTATCTTCATAGTAATTCTATCAGACTTTCCCTGCAGGGTAGTGTGTACAAAGAACATACAGAATCTCTCTACCATCTCTAGTACTCACATGTTGCAGCCTCTGAGGATCACGCAATGGCCTGTTAGCAGTTACAGGAAGGCATGGCTCTGCTCTGTTGCTTGTTTCCCATAGATCCACAATGATGATGGTGTGTGGCTCAGACTGAATGATGAGACTGTAAAGAAGTATGTTCCCAACATGAATGGGTACACTGAAGCCTGGTGTCTCTCTTTTAACCAGCATCTGGGCAGAAATCTTCTGGTCCCTGTTGATGTAAGTATAGGCATCCCCTTCGTAGAACAGCAGGAACCCCTGTGCCATATATCTGACAATGGAAGTTATATTTGATAGCCTTCAGGTTTTCAGTGATGTTATCTGCTCAAAGTGCATCCAGACCTCTAATGCCTAAAAGCATTGAATGTTGATTACTTTGAGACCAGCTAAATAATGTAGCGCATGTTTGTTCCAGTGGTTTAACACTAAAGCATTGTTGTGGCATGTAGTAGCCTGTACTTTGTCATTTGTCCAAAGACTTAAAAGAAATCTGGTAGGTTAGTTTTACATGGGGATATGAAGTAATGATTATTGGTTTTTTTCTGGGATTTTACTCCCATCTAAATCATTGTAGACATAACTCAAGCTAGTAGACACTGATCAGCCATAATATTAGCATCACCTGACTGGTCTCTGGTTAGGCAGCCCCATACACAGCAAGCTGCAATGCTGTGTGTTCTGACACCTTTCTGTCATAGCCAGCATTAACACTATACACTATAATCACTATTGCTTTAACATTAGCCTTCGCTCAACACACGCACCATTGACGGACTTGCTAGTTCATTGGTTGCCCTTCCTTTGACCACCTTTGGGGAAGGTGCTTACCTCTGCATACCAGGAACAAAACGGAAGGTCTTGCGGGTTGTATTCTCATATGCAGTGGTTTGTAGTAACTGGAGATGGTACATACATCTTGTCTGACTTAGCAGTAGGGAAGTAGCACAACCTGTTGAAACTGTTAATGCTGGCTATGATAGGCATCAGAACACACATTGCAGCTTGCTGTACATAGGGCTGCCTAGCCGGAGACCAGTCAGGTGGTGTAAATATTCTGGCTGATGGGTGTGTGTCCCTTCCAAATGCCCTCAGAAACAATACTGTAATAGATTCTATTATAGGAAAAGATGTTTCCATATGGAAACTAAACTAGAATGAATTAGTCAGGTTTGAACCAACAATACATGTGGCGTTTAAAATGACTGTAAGATGAGCAATGCATTTTACTCAGCTCCTAGCACAGGTGTAGCTTGCATATTTGTTATGGCCTTGTAACCTCTTAATGATCAAGTTCACCCTGTGTTGTCTTAACCCCTGTTGAATTTGGTTGTCATGATATGATCACCATGTGTACGTTGCAAATATCTCTGTGATTTATATAGACGTCAGTAGTCCTGTATAAATCATTTGTAATTGCTGCTGACATCTGACAGAAAAATTACCTAATTATGTCTAGAAAACATCCCACCTAAATTAAACTGAAGCGTTTAGGTTTCTACAGCCCCAATTCCGAAAAAGCAGTTTTGCTGTGTAAAAGTTTGATAAAAACAGAATGCAGTGATTTGCGAATCTTATAAACCCATAGTTTATTCACAGTAGAACATAAAATAATTATAAATAATAACAATTTATATATTAAAAGGGAAATTTCATGAAAATTTTCTTGAATTTGATGTCAACATCATGTGAACACAATATCCTGTTAGCATTATCCAGAAAGGCCACCATCTTTTTTGGGCCAAGGCTTATTTAACTGAGGCAAAGTAATAAACTGTTTTGTGGTCAGAAGAATTGAAATTTTAAGTATTTCTGGTAAACATGGATGTTGCGTCTTCCAAACTAAAGAGGAGAGGGACTTTCCAGCTTATCACCACTTGTTTCAAAAGCCTGCATCTCTACGAACTGTGTTCACAGGCACTGATTTCTGGAAGTGTTCCTGAGCTCATGCAGTGATTTCCATGACAGAAACATGCCTGTATATAATGCCGTGCCATTTGAGGGTCTGAAGGTCATGGGCATTGAATATTGATTTTCAGCCTTGTCCCTTGTGCACAGAGATTTCTCCAGATTCTCACAATCTTTGATTGATGATATGTACTGTAGATGATAAGATATTCAAAGTTTACTTTATGGAACATTATACCGAAATTGGTCCACAATTTGTAGATGCCTATTTTTTGCAGACTGGTGACCCTTTGCCCAGATGCTCTTTTTATACCCAATCATGTTATTGACCTGTTAACCAGAGTAGTTACAAAATGTTTTTCAGCCTCTTGTCCCAGTCCCAACATTTTTAAGACATGCTTCTGCCATCAAATTATTTTTTCATAATTTAAAGTCTCACTTCAAACATTTGATATTTTTTCTGTGTCCTGCTGTGAATAAAATAGTGGTTTATAAGATTTCTCAGCGTTTTTGGCATTGGGGTTGTTGCACATTTCCCTCTTAAAGTTACTTACAGCATAAAACATTGATCTGAAAATGACCTATAAGAGATAATGCTGCTTCGCTTGTTTGATATACATGTTTGTCTTTTGAAAAGGGTGCATGAACGAACAAGGATGCAAAAACTTTCATTCAATCAAAGTCATAAATGTGTATAAACATAAATAGTTAGTATATACAAATAGGTTTTGTAGCACTTTTATCCTTGTCTCAGTGTAGGTGACGCAATGTTCATATTGTTGAGCAAAACTATGGAGACAAGTGAAACAGTCATTAGTTGTAAGATTTATGATTCTCATTGAATTTAGTTGCAGGATTCACCTATTAGCTCAAAATGCCCAACTTGAATCTCCCAATGTTTGTGGGTTCTCAAAGCCAGGCAACGGTACTAATGAGGTAGTGTGTAAATGTGTGTGGTTACTTAACTTTACTGCATTAAAGAGACAAAAAACGGAAGGAGGGTCACTGTTTAGCTATAACCCTCTGTGTATTTATGAAGGTTGTAGTTGTAGGTTTGTTGCACATTAACTGTACTAATAATGAACCAGGGTCGGACACTGAGATTGTTAAAAGGACTTTGTCATAAAGATGGGTTTCTGCCATGGAAAAAAAACATGACTGTCAGAGCCCTGCATACTAAACAGTATGCCATCATCCTAAAGGACATTTCCTCATCCACTTGAGGGGCCTCTTTGAAAACAGCATGACACACCACAGCTTTTTTGGAAGACTGTGTAAAATTCTGTTTTTTAGAAATATTCTAGGCACTTCCATGAATTAGAATTGGAGCTGTAGAATTCATTTCAGTTGATCATGATGGAACTCCTGTAGCTCGCAACCCATAATACAGGGAAGTAAGCAGAAACTGATCGATAAAACCGCCACCAGAACCAAACCGTTCTCTTCTTAAAAAGAAAGCCCATAATGTCAGCACCTTTTCTGTCTTAAGAACTTCTCGACCGTGATTTGATTTTCTTACAATCTGTTGCTCAGAATACCTTTAGTGCTAGCCAAGGAGTCAGGGATATCGACCTTTTGACTTGGACGACCTTATCTTGTTTCCCTCAGGTGAGTTGTCAAAAGGAGGGACAGATGTGTATGGCTTTGCTGCTTCTTTGCTTTTCACCAGTTTTTGTGTCTTTGTGTTCACTCAAAATCTTGTTAATTTCCACTTGATGTGACATCCCACAGATGCATGATTATTTTTGTGAATTGTGTGTTTAGGAAGATGCACCATTTCTCTACTTGTCTAAACCAGTCAAACTAGACTATGTTGAATAAATGTTTATGTCTAGCAACATTTTTTTTGTTTTTTTTTTGCATTCACATGACTGATCTGAAATTCATTCAAATTATGATTTAATATTTCACAAGTTGCTGGCATGATTCATTTCATTTTATATTATTATATATAAAAGGAGCTGATCAGCATGTTTTTTCACATAGTCAGCTCCACTCAAGTATGCCAACATCATTTTGTGTACATATTATTCTCATTCAGTTGATTTAAAAAAGTAGTGTAACATCAAAGTTTTACATCTGTGCAAAGTGCTTATTAATGACATTTTTGGTTGCGTATATAGTTATGGGTAGACACTAGTTACAGTACATTAAGTGTTGTAACTAAACTGGCTCCTGCCTAAATGTTGATACTGAAATCAAGTTATAGTACAGTAATGTAATGTACCTGTAGTTTTTGTTTGTTTGTTCTTCAGTAATTGACCTATCACCTTTGGTTTTTCAGGAGGCCAGGCCCCAGTCAGATGAGTGTATAAGGGAGACCAATGGCCGCCCCTCCCATGAAGCCCCCATGCGCAGTGTGGACAGGGCTGGCCTGGGTGGCGGACCAGGTTTTTATAAGGTAGTGAAGACGGGACCCTCGGGTCACAACATCAGAAGCTGCCCAAACCTTAGAGGTATCCCCATTGGGATGTTAGTACTGGGGAACAAAGTCAAGGCGGTAGGCGAGGTATGGACTCCCACCTCTGCTCTTTTGGCTGCTAGTAAATCACTACGTTTCCCAGATTTCTTGCCTTATTTCCAGAGCTGCGGTCACTGTAATAGCGGTTTCCTTTTCTTCTTCATGTCCTTTAAAATTGCTGTGTGTCATTTCCTTTTAAAGAAACAATACTTGATAAGCTCCTGGTGTGGATGTGTGTTTATTCTCTATATACTGAAATTCTTACACATAAAAGTAGAAGGAAAACATGCATGGCTTCTGCTTTTTTTCCGGCTCTGAATTAATTACATCCCACTTCAACTACTTGTAATGCCCAGTGAATCATGTGATGATTACTTCTGTAAGTGGGGGGAAAAAATCAGTTTAATGCTGTGTGAAGCTCAAAAACAAAAAGCTGAAGTCATTTCTTAAATAACCACCTCTGGCCACTGGGAGTATTCCTTTCTTAAGCACACGTGAATGCTCCCCATGGTTTGCCATTGAGGTGGCTGAATGTGCTTCTTTCTGCTCAGGCTTTCTAAAGGGTGTGGTGTGTCATGCTGTTCCAAAGTGCCCCTCTTCAGATTTTGATTACTGCGTAGTTAGCACTGCTCCCCTAGTGTTCCCTTCTATGGTCAGAAGCCCAACAGTGCAGCCTTCTCTGTGTTTAGTATGATACTAAGTGAAAGGCACATCAGTCCTTGTAACATTTATCATTTATTAACCATTATATTCTGCACTATGACAACAATATGTACAATGGTCAGTGCTGGAATATTGTGTGTGTTTGTGAGGTAAATAATGTTGTTGTTTGTTTGTCAGGTGGTTAACCCAGAAGGAACATGGGTGCAGCTGGATAAGAACAGTGTGGTCGAGTTCTGTGAGAGTGACGAGGGAGAGGCCTGGTCCCTAGCAAGAGACAGAGGAGAAAACCAATATTTGCGTCATGATGAAGGCAAGACCAGCCACAATCAAATCATTAAGAACTAAGTTTCCATTCATGTGTGTCCCAAGTAGTTGTTTCCAGGACACGTCAAATTGGAACCCACAGTAAACGTGGGGGAAGGGATTATGTGGAATGTTAGTCATGTGGAAAGTTATTGAAAAGAAAATTCTTTGGCTTTCTATTTATTCCAACAGAGCAAGTTGTCCTCGAGCATGGTGCTCAGACTCCTCCTCCTAGCCCCTTCTCAGTGCAGGCTTTTAGCAGAGCTATGGGTAGTGGTGCACAAGGCTTCGATTATGGCATCTCTAACAACAAAGGTGAGCTTAGATAATCATTTGAAAGCAAGAAAAACCTGGTTCAGTAGGGAACACACTGCCACGCATTCTTTACATGCAATGGACGAACCAGCATCGCTTAAAAGCACCGTGTGTTACTTGTGAACGTCTACCATCATTGTTAATAATAATAATACATTAAATTTCAGGATTTAAACCCTTTCACTCAACTCAAACACTGAGCCTCATTTATCAAGCTAAAAACTTATTTATTAAATACTAAATTTGGCATTAATGAAAGTCCTGTTATTTCAGATGAAGTAATAATGGTATCCTTTATATCCTCCTGAGTTTGTGTAAATTTACATTGCAGACTCAGTCATAAACCTAGCTATTTAGTTCAGACAAAACAAATGGTGCATAATGGAGTTGATCCATGTTACTGAAAGCTGATGCTCTGCAGTGGCTAAGCTGCATTATCGGAAGATGTATTGCATGCTGTGTTTGAGTTGCCCTTTTATTTATAGTCACTGATTTGACATTTCCTTTTGTGAATTTTGCTTTTCGTGCGGTTTTGTCAATGAATATAATGGATTTTTCCAGTTTACAGGTGATTTGAATTCAAAATCAGCATAACTGAAACCTCTGTAAATTTAGCATATATTTTTGGTCTATGAAAATATTTACACACATTTTTATTAAAAAGATTGATAAATGAGGTTAAAAAAATTATTCATTTGATGCCCCTGAATTTCAGGCTTATGATTCTACATTGGTCTAAATCTTTTGTCTTTTCATCTGTTTTTGCATTTCATTGGAACAACACAACCTCTCATCATAGTCGAACACATCAGTAATCTCTGCAATTGTATGTTTTAGTTTTTTCCTACATTTACGTATTTAGTATAGCTTTGAGAATGACCAGTTATGAAAGTTTTTTTTATTTTATTTTATTTTTTATTTTTTTTTTTAATATACCAGTCTTGCTACTGATATTAGAAATCTGTTGTCTGAAGTTTACCTACATGTTGAACGCCAGAACAAGGATAAGGCGTTTTCCTTATAGGGCCCTGGATTAGCATTTACTCTCTTGTTTATTCGGCTTTACTTTTATACCACAGCTGACTGTTACCATTTATCACCTATAGTTCCTGGTTTGCACTATATAGCTTAGCTACTCTTAAACACTGTGATGTCCATTTCAGTTTTGGCAGAAAAAGCGTTTAGCTTGATTACTGCATTCATTGTCTTAGCTTTTCTTTCTGTGTTCTGCATGCTTATATGTTTATTGTGTGTCATGGCTAACATCACTGCCCTATAATGTTGTCTTTGTATGCATGGGAAAGGTTCCGTGTGATACACACTTAGTGTGTCTGGTCTTGTGTCCCACTTTCGCTCTCAGCTGAGGATTCGGGTTAAAGCCTGAATCCTGCTGTGCTTTTTTCATTCACTGCCGCTGAGTGGTGCATCCATACACCTTTGCTGAGTGGCATGGTGTCTAATGGACCCTTCATCACTACCTTATGCACATTCAGAGTGAGCACATTCAGGGTGAGCTTTTTGTCAGCAAAATGAATCTGGGTTATGTCTGTAACACTCTTTAAGTGTTCTTTAAAGTATATCCTTAATGGAACCAACAGTTATAAATCAGCCATCATTTGTGCTCAACCTGGGAGTGATGAAAGAACAGCCAGGGCAATATTGCCAAAGCCAGCACCTTACCTATGTCCTGGTACAATACACCTTAACTAACTGGGGGTGTGGAGTTTTTTTTGTTTGTTTTTGTTTTTTTTAAACCTGGTTTGCCCCCAAAGCATCTACCTTGTTCCCCAATAATTATTAAACTAATCCACTGATTCCCACTGTGTAGTGCCAGGGAATGTGCCTGTGTGGGTCATTGATGAGTCTTGATATTTTATATGGTTCCAATCGTAAAAGCTATAGTATTCCAATTGTCTTCCACATTACAGGTGACCGCCTGAGTGCCATACTGAATACCATTCAGTCTGGGCCATTCCTCCCAGCTCCCTCCATATTTGAGCAAGCCGCCAAACCTCCCTCTTCCCTTGTCCACAGCCCTTTTGTATTTGGACAATCCCTTTCCCAGCAGCCTCAGCCACAACCACAGCTTCTAAGTAAGTCTGGCCCTCTGTTTGACAGTGGTGGTGCTTGCTTGCACAGGTGCACAAGGCTTTGTATTTGTTTTTGTTTTTATTCTTTCTGTTTTTCTTGAAATGTCTGTGTTCCTCTCAGGCTTAGGCACCTTGCTTTTTTTTGGGTTTTTTTATTTATATTTTTATTTAATTTTTTATATTATTTTTTTTGGGGGGGGGAGTGTTGCTTCTTTTCTTCATTCTTGCCTGCCGAATAATCCAATAAAGTGACATGTTTATTCCTAAATGTTCAATAGCAATTTTAACTCTAGCAAGTCATGCTCTAACATTTGTTTTGCACCTCATTTTTAAAAACTGCATTTATTCATCCTACATGCTACCTTTCCTGCCCTTATTTCATTTTCCTTCGTCTGATTTTTACCATTTACTTTTTTGATTCACTTTAATGATTTAAAGGCAACGTTTTAAACGGCAAGATACTAAAATTCTGTAATACAGTTTCAAGTAAAATGCCACGATTGAACCTCGATTGTTCCATCAGTGACTTGATTAATGTTTATTTCTTAATAGGAAAAGTATTTATTTGGTGTGTAAATGTGTGTCCGCTTTCATTAGAGCTCTTCACCTAGTTTGTGTGCATTCACAATCCAGGGATAGGATTAGTCATTGCATTGGTTACTGCTTTCTCACTTTTTCTCTCCAGTGGCTGTATTCTTTCTCTTCCCAAGTGCTTCTACTTCTATTTGCATGGCTGTTTTTTCTTTTGTTCCTTTACTCGCTCTATCTCTCTCTCTTTCTCGCTCTCTCTCTCTCTCTCTCTCTCTCTCTCTCTCTCTCTCCCCTCTGATATTTTATTTGGTTAAAATCTTGTTGCTTACTCTCCTTGCAACTGTTTTCCGCTGTAGATGCTTCATCACGCAGCCTTGCTTCAAGTGAGCGTGTGCACAAAAGCAGTGGGGCTGGGCCTGGCACCGCTCTCTCATCTCTTGCTCTCAGACAAAAGGGTGGGTAATGCATGCCTCCTCCTAGGAGCACCCGGGAGACTTACTACTGAGACGGGCTTTGTCTCATCCACTGCTTGATGATCTGTTTAGTTTCCCTCTTGGTATCGGTTGGACTATGTAGTATGTAGGTTTCGTTAGATTGACTACAATACTTTATCATATTGAAATCTGGCTGTGCAAATTGGAAGACTTAAGGTTTCAGTGATTTCTTTGTCATGTTCCCTGTGCATCATAACATGTACCTTATTTTTTAAACCCCATTTTGCCCTCATGTTATTTCTGCTTTTCTGTTCACTTTTAATTTTCAGTATTGATATTAAATGCATTTTTCTCCTTTATTACATAATCGAATTTCAGAACTCTTGACTTTTGTGGGAGGCTTATAAACTGAGTATTCCTTCATCTATTATGATATTCAGGTGATCGAGGAAATGTGACAGCTCGCTTAATGTCTCCAGCAAGCAAGCACCATCAGGAAGGCCGCACAACTAAAGCTGACAGCCGCTCCAACCGCACCACTGACCAGGGCAAAATCAAGACCATAGACAGCCTGTCTGCCAGCGAAGCTCTTATCTTAAAATCAGACACAGGCAAATTACGCTCAGACTCACACAGCCGGTCTCATTCACCCAACCACAACACCCTACAGGCCTTAAAGGCTGATGGTAAAAACTCTGGCCTCCGGTCTGAGTCTCCAAATCCAGGCTCACGATCTTCCTCACCCAAACAGAAGGCAGTCATCTCAGGCAGGTCGAGTCCCTCCAGCAGCAGTTCCCCTCGTTCTACCTCTCCTCATGATAAGAACCTGCCAATAAAAATCTGTCCCTCCTCAAAGGCTCATCTAGACCCTCCTCGTGAGAGATCCAAATCTGACTCCTACACACTGGACCCTGATGTTCTGAGGAAGAAAAAAATACCTCTGACTGAGCCACTCAGGGGCAGATCTACTTCTCCCAAACAGAAACACCTATTAAAGGAAGCTAAAGGGGGTGGCAGCAATTCTGAAAACCGTTCCCCATCTCCTCATGTTGTCCAGGAAAACCTCCACAGGGAAGTTGTAGAAGTATGCTCTTCCAGTACCCTGCTGTCCAGCGATGAAGCCAATGATGAAAATGCAGACTTGAATAATGCAGAGGAAGGCTCTTCCAAAGTCCATTTCAGCATTGGAAAGGCCCCCGTCAAGGATGAAGTAGAAAGCCGTTCCTCACCTAAAGTCAGCCGCAAGACTTCGAGCAGACATGTGCGCCCCAAAAAGGATAAATCCGGGCCACTCTTTAAGGGGGAGAATGTCCGCCATGCTGAGCCTGCCAAGCAGGCCATGTCCCCTTCTGTGGCTGAATGTGCTCGAGCTGTCTTTGCTGCCTTCCTGTGGCATGAGGGCATTGTTCATGATGCCATGGCCTGCTCCTCCTTCCTAAAGTTCAACCCTGAACTGACCAAAGAGCATGCACCCATTCGCAATTCACTCAGCTGCCAGCAGAGCCTTGATGAGAAGGAAAACAAGCTGAAAAACCGACACTCACTCGAGATCTCCTCTGCCCTCAACATGTTTAACATCTCACCTCATGGCCCTGACATCTCAAAGATGGGCAGCATTAATAAGAACAAGGTTCTGTCTATGCTTAAAGAGCCTCCCTTGCCTGAGAAATGTGAGGATGGAAAAGGGGAGCAGGCTTCTTATGAGGTGACCAGCCATCCGACATTGAGGTCAAAGTCTATCCTGCCCCTCACTCTCCAACATCTTGTAGCTTTTTGGGAGGACATTTCTATGGCAACCATCAAAGCCGCTACACAGAACATGATCTTCCCCAGCCCTGGTTCTAGTGCCATCCTGAAAAAAAAGGAGAGTGAGAAGGACAGCAAGAAGGCAAAGAAGGAAAAGAAAAAGAAGGAGAAAGCAGAGGTTCGTCCCAGAGGGAACCTCTTTGGGGAAATGGCACAGCTGGCCATGGGAGGTCCAGAGAAGGACACGATCTGTGAGCTGTGTGGAGAGTCTCACCCATACCCTGTTACCTATCACATGAGACAGGCTCACCCAGGTACGTCTTTGCCTTTATATTCAGTTGTACAGTAGTTAGGTTGTATTTATAGTACATAATGGTTGAAGCCTTGATGCAGTTGTGATGAGTATTTTGTTTTCTTCAGGCTGTGGACGTTATGCTGGAGGTCAGGGCTATAATAGCATCGGTCACTTCTGTGGGGGATGGGCTGGGAATTGTGGAGATGGCGGTATAGGAGGGAGTACCTGGTATCTGGTTTGTGATCGCTGTAGAGAGAAGTACCTGAGAGAGAAACAGACTGCAGCAAGAGAAAAGGTAGAGTTGTACGAGTCAGTTTTCTCTCATTTGTTTTTTACATTTATACTTTTGGTATTACTTTTGAATTAAAATTGACCTGTGTGTATTTGTGGTGCGAATTAGGTAAAGCAGTCCAGGAAGAAGCCTTTGCAAGTGAAAACTCCTCGAGCACTTCCCACTATGGAGGCTCACCAGGTGATCCGTGCCAATGCGCTGTTCCTGTTATCCCTGAGCAGTGCAGCTGAGCCAAGTCTGCTGTGCCACCACCCACCGAAACCATTCCATACACACCTACCTAGCCTGAAGGAGGGAGTTTCTGAAGACCTGCCAAATAAAATTGGCTGCCTGTATCTGCAGACCTTGGCTCGGTATGTCCTACACGATTATCTTTGCTTTTCTATTATCAGCTGGTTTTCACATTTTTCTCCTCACCTTCACTCTAAATAAATTTAAATATTACTTTGATTGGTAATGTGAAAGTCAGTGCACAGAATCATTAAAATCTTTAATTTGCCCCCTGCTGCAGTCAACATACAGAGAATTTTGGAGGCTACCAGGATGAAAACCTGTTTCAGGATGAGATGCGCTACTTGAGATCGACATCAGTCCCAGCTCCTTATATCTCTGTCACTCCTGATGCTTGTCCCAATGTGTTTGAGGAGCCAGAGAGTAATATGAAGTCAATGCCACCAAGGTAACAGCAGGTTTCTTGTTCGTTCCTGCTTTCTGAACATTCAGCAGGGTAATATTTTTACTAGTTGAGACAGAAATAACTGTTTAAATAATGTTCTGTCTTGCTAGCTTGGAGACAAGTCCCATCACAGACAGTGACACAGCCAAACGCACTGTGTTCCAACGATCTTACTCTGTAGTAGCTTCTGAGTATGACAAACAGCATTCATCTTCTCCAGCCCGAGTGAAGGCCGTGCCCAGGCGGAGGGTACACAGTGGGGATGCAGGTACTCCGACTACGTACTGGCATATCTATAGTATTGTTTTCACCCCAACAGTTCTTGATGATTTGTTCTTGATATCAGTTGTGGATAATTGAATTCTCAAATCTGGTTGGTCAGGAAGTGTTCTATCAGAACATGACTGCTGTTTTTTATGTTAATGTTCTCCTTCTAATGTATTATAGTGTAGTGGCAGCTTACACAGAGGCTTGTATGGAGGATGCTTATGTAATCTAAGGCTAATGATTAGTGGATTTAAAACATTATTTGAGAAAGAAAGAAGTCTATGCTGAAGCTTTTGATAATTTCTTTGGCATCTTTAGAAGAAGTCTTCAGTGTCAGCACTTTGTAACAGGTAGTAGTAAATCTGGCACAGTAGGTTAACCTCCAGGGGAACTGAAGGAATTATTTTATAGCTGTTCTTTTTAATTAATGTAAAGTAAAAATTGCCATGGTATAAGGAAAATAAAATGGATCTACTATTATTGGAAAACAATACCCTGGGAGTGGTCAGTGGATTTGTGTCAGGCCACATCTCGGCAGTCTCTCGGATTATTTCCTATACCTGCACACCCTGTTGTTTTAATCCTTACTTATTGCCAATTGGGCTAGTCTCATAGACCAAACCTAGATGAGTGCTTAATTAAAGGCAGGAGTACTTGTTGGAGCAATGAGAAAAGCCTTCAGCTTTCCTGTTTCAGTGGTATGTCGTATGTGCCACCACATCGACACATAAACAATCGACATTTTTAAGTTCCCTACTATCATTTGTGTACATAGTTTATATAATCTTTATGGTATTTTTAATGAACTAATTTCTTGTGTATTCATATGTGTATATCCACAGACCTTTGGCTGTTATACATTATAGTGTTTTGTTAATTATATCTAAGTTCTATTAATGCTTTGTAGTAGCTGATCAGCTTTTTTGGTAGTAGACAGTTAATGGTGACAATCTTGATGTGGAAGATGTTACATGCATTTTTGTTCTCCATAGAAGTGGGCTCTTCTCTGCTGAGACACCCCTCTCCCGAGCTATCTCGACTGATCTCTGCCCATGGCTCCCTGAGTAAAGGGGAAAGGAATTTCCAGTGGCCTGTGCTGGCCTTTGTCATTCAGCACCATGATTTAGAGGGTCTTGAGGTGGCCATGAAGCATGCTCTGCGCAAATCGGCTTGCAGAGTGTTTGCTATGGAGGTTAATTATCATTGATTAACTAGTAAAAGTCTATACACCCTGGCTGCTTTTTGTGACGCAAAATATAAAAGTCAAGATAAATCAATTCAGATCTCTCACACAGTCACACAAGGTACAGGCTAGTTGACAGTTGGCTGTCGTTTTTGTGGTGTACATGCACAGTAGAAGAAGAAAGGCTTGGTGTGTTCTAGGTGTAATACAGCACTCGTTATTTTTGGGTAATAGTTTACCAACTTGGCACACTCTACAATATTTTCTCACTCTTTCTTGCAAAACTGATCCAGAAAAAATGTCAAACAAGATCTGACATGATTTATTTAGTTTTAACAGGGGTGTATAGGCTTTTTATATCTACTAATATTAATGTAATATTAGCAGTATGATACAGTTAAATAAAATTCATAACAAAGAGTCTGTTTTAACATTAGGCATTTAACTGGCTGCTGTGCAACGTGATTCAAACCACCTCTCTCCACGATATCCTCTGGCATTTTGTGGCTTCTCTGACTCCATCTCCATGTGAGCCTGAGGAAGAAGAAGAGGAGGAAAACAAAGGCAATAAGGACACTGTGGAGCAGGTCAGGTTACACTGTACAGTTGTCAGTAGCTCCTAAGAATTCACTTACACTTATAATAGAGTGGAATTTTCCACCCATCTGAATGATCTGTTTCACTGCAGGAGAAGGATCTGGGTGTGTGCGAGCATCCTCTCTCTGACATCGTAATCGCTGGAGAGGCAGCTCACCCTCTCCCTCACACCTTCCACAGACTTCTCCAGACCATCTCTGACCTGATGATGTCACTACCTGGTGGCAGCTCCCTTCAACAAATGGCGCTCAGGTAAGTCAGTCGGTGCAATGTACTGTTACACGGACGCTTGTCTGTTATATGTGCCTGAAATCCTGAAACTTCACACAGGTGCTGGAGTCTCAAATTCAAACAGTCCGACCATCAGTTTCTGCACCAGAGTAATGTGTTCCATCACATTAACAACATCCTGTCCAAATCCGATGATGGAGACAGCGAAGAGAGCTTTAACATCAGTGTGCAGTCAGGATATGAAGCCATCAGTCAGGTTGTAATGAAACAGCATTTTTATAAAAACATCCTGGAATCTATTCTTGTGACCTCAGGCTCTTGAAACATTAAAGCTGGGGTTGGTAACTTTTAAGCTGTATGCACACACTATTATGTTGGATGAAATGGTCTTTACACCCTGACAGCAATTCATAACATAGAAGATCTGAAAAAAGGTCAGAAAAAAATCCTGTAAAAGCCAACCAATCATCGTCTTGCAGTCCACTGGGAAATATCTAATCAAATGCTCCCCTGTCTCTCTGTTCGTGGGCGACCCTACTAGCCAAAAGCTTGTGCACGTGGAGGGGGCGTGGTTTTGAAGGAAGGGTAGGGTTTACCCGGAGCACTGAGGTTGCTACTTTCAAATTTTGCTAGTTTTCCAGATTACCAACCCTACCTTTAATGCTGTATGCATTTCTGTATTACCATCAAGATTTGTGTTTATTTAAAATCATCTGATGTATAAATCTAACAACAATGCAGTAATAAATCCAACACATAAATTACACTGTACATGTAGTAACGTGTTTCTCTGAATTCAGGAGCTGTGTACGGTAACCTGCTTGAAGGACTTGACCAGTGTGATGGACATTAAAACATCCAGCCGGCCCGCTATGATTGGTAGCCTGACGGATGGATCTACTGAGACATTTTGGGAGTCGGGGGATGAGGACAAGAACAAGACAAAGAGCATCACCCTGAGCTGTGTGAAAGGCATCAGTGCCACATATGTGACTGTACATGTGGACAATTCCCGTGATATTGGAGTGAGTTGGGAATAAAGAGTGTTTATTATTAGCAAATCGATAACAGATTCTTCATCAGTTTTCTATATGTAATATTGTCTGATCTTTTTTAAATCCTTTAGAACAAAGTCACATCCATTACATTTCTCTGTGGAAAGGCAGTGGAAGACCTCTGCAGAATTAAACAGGTATCCTGATATCTGCCTGCACATTAGGAACCTTTGTGATAACACTTGCACAAAAAATATTCATAGTTTTTGAAGGAATATACTTTTTACTGACATCCACTAAGGTTATAAACTATATGTCTAATTCTGTGACTGAAGGATGGTTTTAGTGGTCTGATTTTTTTTTTTATGGTCTTTGTTGTGTCAGATTGACTTGGACTCGAGGCACATGGGCTGGGTGACCAGTGAGCTACCTGGTGGGGACCACCACGTGATCAAGATTGAGATGAAAGGTCCTGAGAACACACTGAGAGTTAGGCAAGTTAAAGTGCTTGGCTGGAAGGATGGTGAGACCATCAAGATACCAGGTCAAATATCTGCCAGCGTGGCACAGCAGAAGAACTGTGAAGCAGAAACTCTTCGTGTGTTCCGCCTTATTACCTCACAGGTTCGTGTTTAGATATTCAGGATTGTGTGGCTAAATTAAACAGGTCAGTATTTGACACTGAGGGCTGTGGTGTTGTGCAGGTGTTTGGAAAGCTGATTTGTGGGGATGCAGAACCTACTCCAGAGCAGGAGGAGAAGAACCTGCTGTCATCTCCAGAGGGTGAAGACAAGGTAAGCATCACAGTTTACCATAGCAATAGGCATTTGACATTACTTTGAAACAAACATCAAGGATATTTTTGTTAATAATTTTCTGCCACCATCATTTGTAGGCACCATCTGATGCTGATTTAAAGGAACACATGGTTGGGATCATCTTCAGCAGGAGTAAGCTCACCAATCTGCAGAAACAGGTGGGTCATCATAATGGAAGAGCCTTTAAGCCTGTTTTATCGATGATCATTCATATAGAAAGTCTCATTACTAGTGGCTCAGTGGTTAAGGCTCTGGGTTAGTGATCTGAAGGCTGGGGGTTCAAGTCCCAATACCACCAGTCTGCCACTGTTGGGCCCTTGAGCAAAACCCTTAACCTTCAGTTGCTCAGTTGCATTTAAAAAAAAAAAGATGAGGCCATCTGCCAAATGCCATAAATGTAACTTGCTACCTGGAAACAGTACAATATTCAATATTTATTCATAATGATGTTCTCAAAGCCACTTTCAGACCAACTGTCTGAATATTTGTGAACAAGCTACATGCAGCTCAGCACAAGAATGTAATCTGGCTAGACTGATTAGCATTATTTTTTTTGTGTGTATAGCACTTCATAATGATAAATTCTTCACATTGCCCATGCATGAGTCTTGTCTTGCATTAAGTGTAAAATGAATAGCAATGTGAGATGGTTGTCTATGGGGCTCTGCTCGAGCTCTGCTAAAATGTGCAAAAAAAGAAAATGCTAAATCTTTTGTGCTTTGTTCTCCATTGTCCTTAGGTATGTGCACACATTGTGCAGGCGATACGCATGGAGGCTACACGTGTGCGGGAGGAGTGGGAACATGCCATCTCTAGTAAGGAGAATGCCAACTCGCAGCCCAGTGATGATGACGCCTCCTCAGATGCATACTGTTTCGAGTTGCTGTCCATGGTCCTAGCCTTGAGTGGCTCCAACGTAGGGCGACAGTATTTGGCCCAGCAACTCACCCTGCTACAAGATCTTTTCTCCCTACTCCATACAGCCTCACCACGTGTACAAAGACAGGTGTGTGTGTGTGTGTGTGTGTGTGTGTGTGTGTGTGTGTGTGTGTGTGTGTGTGTGTGTGTGTGTGTGT
>JBCNYH010000012.1:36384225-36398297 GCA_039654325.1 Tandanus tandanus
AAAAAAGTCAGAATTTAGTGTGGCCACCCTTTACTTTGATTACAGCATTTAACCTTTCAGGCATAGCGTTCACATATTTTTTATTTCTTCACTCGCTAAACCATTCTATAGAATGAAGAACATGCAGACTCCACACACAAATGCCCTGTGCTTGGGAATCGAACCCAGGACCTTCTTGCTGTGAGGTGGATGTGCCGCCGCTGCATATACTCTTATCAAATAAATAATTATTTAGAATTAAGATTTTGGACAAAGCACAAATTCCATGTATTTATTATTATTATTTTTTTTTTATTAAATTCAAGTTATATTCCATACTTTAGTAATAAAGAGAATTTTTTTTATCATGGAGAACTATGCATTGTTAGCACATCCGCCTCACAGCAAGAAGGTCCTTGGTTCGAGTTCCAGGCTTGTGTGGAGTTGCATGTTCTCCCTGTTCTTGCGTGGGTTTCACCGGATACTCCGTTTTTCTCTCACAGTCCAAAGACATGCACATTAGAATAATTGGCTGTTCCAAATTGACCCTGGGAGTGGGTGTGAATGGTTGTATGTGTGTGTTGGCCCTGCGATGGTCTGGCGAGTTGTTCAGGGTGTACCCTGCCTTTGTACAGTGTCAACTGAGATGGGCTCCAGCCTCCCCACGACCGTAGTAGTATTAAGCGGTTCGGCAAATGACTGAGATGAGATAAATGAGAACTATGGGGTTATATATGTAGATAATCTTTTAATAGTAGCATAATTAAATTACAAATCCAACATAAGCTCCCAGTTTGCGTTCACATGAAGTAATCCTGATTACTAAAAAGTCAGTTCGTATCGTGTGTCTTAAGTACCAGAATAAATGTAAGGGGAACTGTGGATGTGATTTACCAACAGGAACCACTTGTAACAGTATCCATGTAACATTGTCACTAGAAAGCATTTGACAGAAGTAATGAGTAAGTTATTTCAAGTGCTAAATATGATTTTCACATTGTCCTGTATTTATTTGTATATAATTTATTTATATATATATTTTTTTACATTTATGTTCAAGCATGAAAAGAAGATTAATCCGACACAAAGAGGCCAGCGGCTCATCCTGTGAGGAGCGGATGGAGGTTTGCAAGAAAGTTCGACATCCCAGTGAGGACTGTGGAGATGTGGCGTCCACATGGGCATGGTTACCACAGGAGATTCTGCTGCGTGTCTTTCAGTACTTGCCCTTACTGGATCGAGCGTTCGCCTCTCAGGTGTGCCGCGGT
The DNA here is from genome assembly GCA_039654325.1 of Tandanus tandanus. Taxonomy (NCBI): domain Eukaryota; kingdom Metazoa; phylum Chordata; class Actinopteri; order Siluriformes; family Plotosidae; genus Tandanus; species Tandanus tandanus. The sequence goes on from JBCNYH010000012.1 coordinate 36,385,473, forward strand.
TGGAATGAAGCTTTTCACATGCCTGAGCTCTGGAGATGCTTCGAATTCGAGCTCAACCAACCTGCAAGCTCCTACCTGAAGGCCACACATCCTGATCTTATCAAACAGATCATCAAAAAGCACTCTAATCATTTACAGTACGTCAGTTTTAAGGTGAGAGGAATGCTCGGAAGTGGGTTTTATTGTTACTGATTTTTATAGTAGGTGTAAAGATAATGTTTAACATCGTACAAAATGTGCGTTTGCAGGTGGACAGCAGTAAAGAATCAGCAGAAGCAGCATGCAACATCCTGTCTCAGCTTGTGAACTGCTCGATAAAGACCCTCGGCCTAATTTCCACAGCACGACCAAGCTTTATGGAGTTAACGAAGGTGAATATCTAAAGAAGACTGGGGAAAGGTTCCTATTTTTTACTGACAAACTGACCGATGTCTAAATATGTTCCGTTTTCTCTTTAAATCTTTTCAGTCCCACTTCATCTCTGCATTGACTGTGGTGTTTGTCAATTCAAAATCTCTGTCATCACTCAAGATCGATGACACGCCTGTTGATGACCCGTCACTCAAGGTCTTGGTGGCCAACAACAGTGACACACTTAAACTGCTAAAGATGAGCAGCTGTCCCCATGTCTCTCCTGCTGGTAGTCTCATTTTCACTTAAATGTCTTTCAATATGTGAACTGAATGTATGGATGAAACAAACTAGAAAATCAAAGTGTTTGCCTGCATTCATGAGGTAAAAGGAAAGTAAACTGTTCTTCAATTCTGTATTTTATTTATCCGGTCCTAAATAACAATTGTGTGGTCCTCAACATCATGTTAAAAAAGTCCCAGTATACAGAAACCAATTGGGGGGGGGGATGTATACTCTATATGGGCAGCACCGTTGCGTAGCGGTTAGCACGTTCCCCTCACAGCACTGGGTTCGGTAAGGGTGTTTCCATGTGGAGTTTGCATGTCCTTGTTCTTGTGTGGGTGTATTCCTATTGGCATTTCAGTTTCCTCTCATTGTCCAAAGACATGCACCTAAGGCTAATTGGTTGCTCCAAATTGCTCCTCGGTGTGAGGTTGAATGGTTGTGTGTGTTTGTTGGCCCTGTGATGTTCTGGGGAGATGTTCAGGGTGTACCAAGTTTTTCTTGTGTTGGCTGAGATAGGCTCAGTCTCCTCACAACCCTGGTAGGATTAAGTGGTTTGGTAAATCAGTGAGTGAGTGGGAGTGTATACAGTGTGGAACCACCTTCAATAACATTAACTTAAACTAAACGTTTTTGTCGTTTTAGGAGTTTCTCAGACTTTCATACCATTTCGGAGAAATTCTGTTCCACTGTTCTTTACCCCATTTCTTCAGTTCATAAATGTTTAAGGACATTTGTTTATGCACAGCTCAGATCAATAAAAAAATCTTTATTAGGCGTCACAGTGAGGCTGAAGCTCATCCCAGCTGGCCTTGGGCGAATGCGGGGGACACATAGGGCAGTGGTACCAGATTTGTTAAGGCTCTGGCTTACTGATCTGAAGGTTGGGGATTCAAGCCCCACTACCACCAAGTTGCCACTGTTGGGCACTTAAGCAAGGACCATAACCATCAATTGCTCAGTTGTATAAAAATGATAAATGTGAGTCGCTCTGGATAAGGGCGTCTGCCAAATACCATAAATGTAAACATAGACTCACTGGTCGGAACAGCTCACCAGACCATTGCAATTCCAACACACATATATACAAAGACTGACTCGCATCATGTACATCTAGCCACTGATATAATAATATTTTGAATCAGATAGTCAGCAGTCCAAAATAAGTGGTTTACAATATGGAACGATGTCCACGATCTCCATTATTTGAGGAAATCGTAATGAGCGTGGGTGGTCATGGGATCGAATCGTGACCTTGTAGGAACTTGGTGGATTCGTGAGGATCGGGCAAAATTTTTGACTGCCATTATTACGATGTAATACGATTTGACGCCAAACGTAACTGCCATTATTACGATGTAATACGATTTGACGCCAAACGTAATAGAACATGGGAAGCACGGTAGAGCGCAGTAAAGCTTAACAGACCTTAACAGAGCATAACAGACCTTGATGCGCCATCGTAGGGGATCTTGATAAACTTGGCAACACATTCCTTTCAAGATTCATCTCTTGGATGTACCCTCCTCCTTTTTATTCCCTAAGTGTGCTCATAAATCAGAGATTGCAGACATCGTGCCTCACTGTAAACCCAGGGTTAGAGAACATGCTTCAGGAATTTTTGGAATGAACCATTTGTAATTTTGAGTGTAACCAGGATTTAAACCGCTGTAACGTCAGGTCTGTTTGAGATACGTGTAATTTGGTTGTATAATGTATATAATGTGGAAAATATTCACAGTCTAACAATGTCAGGCTTTTTCACAGAACATCATATCCAATATGTGGTACTTCAATTGCAAAATGATCCTTTCCGTCTGCTTCTCGACAGGAATCCTGTGTGTTGCCGATCAGTGCCATGGGTTGAGGGAGCTGGCTCTGAATTACCATTTGCTGAGTGACGAGCTCCTCCTTGCGCTCTCCTCAGAGAAGCACGTGCATCTGGAGCATCTCCGCATCGATGTTGTGAGTGAGAACCCAGGTCAACAGTTTCACACCATCAAAAGAAGCAGCTGGGATGCCATGGTGCGCCATTCACCCAAGTTCAACCTCGTCATGTACTTCTTCCTGTATGAGGATGAGTTTGAGCCTTTCTTCCGGGATGAGATTCCCGTCACGCACCTCTACTTCGGCCGTTCTGTCAGTAAGGAGGTGCTCGGGCGTGTGGGCATGAACTGCCCCCGGCTTGTGGAGTTGGTGGTGTGTGCTAACGGCTTGCGTCCACTGGACGAGGAGCTGATTCGCATCGCTGAGCGCTGCACGCAGCTGTCGGCCATTGGCCTGGGAGAGTGCGAAGTGTCCTGCAGCGCCTTCGTGGAGTTTGTGAGGATGTGTGGGAGACGGCTGACACAGCTCTCCATCATGGAGGAAGTACTCATCCCTGACCACAAGTACAGCCTGGATGAGATCCACTGGGAGGTTTCAAGACACCTTGGCCGCGTCTGGTTCCCGGATATGATGCCTACCTGGTAAGGCCCTCGCAGACTTAAGTGAGCATCAGTTTATTGGATTTATTACCAGCACATCAAGCTTATTACTTTACCCTAGAAGGCAGTTCAAAACTTTTTGCTATAATACAGGTGTTTCCATGGTGTTTGAGATATTGCAGTATTGGCAGGATGATTCAGTGGTGTTTTGGTAATATATGGATTTATGCACTGCCTCAAAGCAGAGCTCCCCATTAGATCTGTGTGAGTTTTGTTTCTTTTCTGTTCAAAGTTCATTATTGTACTGATGTTTTCAAAGGCATGTCTCCCGACAAACCAGTAGAAGCATTGGGAACCTCCTTTTGTTTGTCAGAAATACTCTACACCATATTTTCCCCCATGTGTCTATTTTGCATGTCAGTATATTTATTTATTTTTTTCATCGTGAATACTTTCACACCTAATGTGTATATTATTCAGAACACTTTTGGACTGACGGTCAATATTGAGTTTTTCAGCTAAGTTTTCACACCACGTATAAACACATCATACAGTCAGAACAGTCACCTGTTAATCGATTGTGTCTCTGACCACCCTGTATACGAACGACAAGCAGTTTAACAAGCCGGCAAAACGGGTGGAGCAGCTCACTAGCTGAAAATCAATCAGTGTAGACAGCAAGAAATGTGGTCGTGTGGTTCTCGTATATGTGTGCGTGCGTGCAATACGTGCTCACTAGTTCTCGTGTGTGAGGTGTGTCTTTCAACTTTATCTCTTAAACGAGATTACAAAACCCTGTGTGGTCCTCTTCATACTAACAAAGGGCGTACCCAAAACTTTCATGAAAGTATATAATTGTCATCATATAATTGTTAACAGATAGACAACTCTATCAGACAGTCATGGCTGAAAATAATAAGCATGAAATAAACTTTTTTTTTTTTTTTTTTTTTTTTAAATCAGACTGTACTTAGATTCTATGATCTGCATTTTTGGCTCTGTGAGGGCAGTTAAGTGTGCATTTCTTTTCTGCTGAAAAGATTTCTCATTCATTCATTTAGGAAGAAATAAGGATTTAACCGAAGATTATATATCTGTTGACTCGGGACACTATCGGTATAAAGCAAAGTAGTTTTGAATGTTTTAACACGTATGGACAGACGGTAATAACAGCCATGAAAAATTACGTCGTATGGAGTTTTGCTTTGTACACTTGGTGCTTGGGGAGCACCGCTATTGCTAATAGTAGTGTATCAAGAGTTTAAGGAGGTAAAGATGTGACTGGTGTAAAGAATATTAGAACAGAACGGCTTATTTTTTGCTGTATATCTAATGCAACGTGCATACGCTGACAATCTAAAATATCTCATCATTGTAACTACAGCTGTGTTATTAAAATTGTATAATGCCGTGTGGTTCATTTATGTAGCTGAATATTCCACCTGTGTAGAATTTTCTTTGTCGGAAACCCAGATGCAGGATTTTGCCTTTACTTATTAATTACTTTCTTATTAATCTAATTATTGGATATTTTTCCACTTTAAATTATATTAATAAAACGGGGTGTACTGTATGTATATACCCCACGGGCTAAACTGGGTACATGTATAAATGTAATGGAGTTGTTCTGTTAGCTACAAAGGTGGACTCATGAGGCAAAAAAACAACCCTCACTTTTTTTATAAAGGTACCATCAGTAGGTAGCTTCTTTCTAGTAGGAGTGGGCGATATGACAAAAACATCATATCACAATCTTCTAAGGCATTTCTACGATACGTGACCTGTATTTTATATATATATATATATATATATATATGTATATTTTTTTTTTTCCTGAAGAAGCTTCAGCAAAACAGTGTTGCACTAAAATCCTGATGAATATCTATAAACCTTATATAATGTCTAAATTAAGATGTATTTTTTTATATTTGAAATTGTAGCATTTTATTTATAAAAAAAATGTAATGTGTAAAAAATCTTTTTGCACTTTTAAAGATTCAACATGAAATTGTAACCAAAAATCAGCTGCTTTAAGTTTGTAATGAAAAAAAAAAAAACATTTATGAGATCTCAGAAAAGCGCGTTGTGACCTTGTGATTTCTTTATCGTCATATCGCCCAACCTCACTAGTAGCAGGTGATTCTGAGTGACTAGCGCTGGTGAAATTTGGATTTGTATACGGACTGTGCGATGTGACAATTGGCTGAAACAAAATTGGAATTTTTACAATATTATTAACTTAAAATTCTGTTTCAACCATATGTGCTGGAATATAACACGTTTATTCTTTATATGAGCAAAGATTAATCGTCATAATATTTTCTTATTTCTGATTGGTGGAAAGCCATCAAATGATTCATGGTATTCTTCTATGAGTCGACTTATCCATCAATGACATCGGATAAGTTGAATAAGTTTATTTAGTTTATTAATTATAGAATTTGGCTTTTGGGTGATGTGGAGAATTATTTAGATCTTGAAGAGCTTCGGCAAATAATTGTCCATATTTCGCCTCATTCAGTAATTGGCTGCAAAATTAAAATAAAAAAACTGTCAAATTGAATGAAATAGACACCTAGAGGGTTTTTCTAAGACTTGGCAAGTTTAAACCTGTACACATTGACAATATTTTAATTAAATAAATGAGTGATTTCCTCTAAGACCATATTGAAAGAGTTATTTACTCTGGAACAGGGCCTGACCCCTGGTGTCACATGGGGCACCACGCATGTGCAGTGCACGATTTGGGTTGGACCTAGGGAAGTTTGCGTAGGTACTTTGCTCTGGTAAATGTGTACTGCGGTCGACTAAGGCATGGTTTGATGTGTTCAGCGCTCGGGCAGTGTTCCTTTAATTCACGTATATTTCTAAGCTGTTCTGAAGACAGATGGCTTTCTTAACAGGAACAGCCTGTCAGTGATGTTTGATGAAAGTCCTTCCTGCTTTTTAAAAACAATCCAATGTAAACAGTTTTTTCTTGGGTAACTTTATCTTTGATTGAAATGAGAGAAATTTGTATTAATGGTTTAACGACACTTTAGTTGAACACCAAATGAACTACAGAAACTCAACTGCACATGCAGAACATGCAAGTAAGCAGTTATACTTTTTTGCACTTTCTAAATATTCTTTTTGACAAACTGGCCTAAACAGGGTGTTTATTAGAAATGCTAGCTGTAGCTTTGCAAAACACTTCATCCAGACGTGTTTTAGTCCTACACTGTTGCTGTGACTTCCCTGTACTACAAAAACATTCGATTCTGATCATTTAATGTTTTCATTTATTGATCTTTCTCTTTGCTTTACTTTTATTCAAGAAATTATAAGAGAATGTCACTTACAGTTTTGGATTTAAATTGCTGTTTTGAGTTTAATAGGTATATGCCATGACCAGTGTCTGTGCTTAGTCAATTCCAATATTGTAACCTGCTTCACATCTTGCACTGTTTAAATAAACCAGAAAATTTCCATTGTGGACTCTGTGATGATTTTGAAATGTTATGCATTTATTGAAGATACACATTAATTAAATACATGAGAGTGATAAAAACAATAAAACGTTAGTGTCCTGTTGTCATAAAATTATCAAAAGAAGGGGTTGTTGTGATGCAGATTAATTTCTAACTGCAGTCTGTCCTGAATTTGTGTTAAAGAACATTTAAATAATGGCACACTAATCATTTATTTATCATTTGATGCTTAAAAATTTGAAATACTATAAAAGCCATTCTTTGACCAACATCTGATTATTTTTAATTAAGTCAAAAAAAACAAAACAAATGCAGCTTATGTTAATGAGAAACCAGAACGCCTCCTGTCCTGAAGAGGAGTTCCTTCCAAAAATGCTTTAAAAATGTTTCTCCCATAACACTTGCAGGCAATAAAAATTTTTTTTTTAATGTAAATGGAATGTACTCACTACAAAGTAATGTGTAATTTGTGTCAACATGAACAATAACGTAGAACAAGAACACAATATAAATTTGTCCAAGCTGTGCTGTTAGACAATGAATCAATACTTTCTGACCAATCAGAATCGAGCCTTGAACAGAGCTATGGTGTTTGTGACAGACAAGATTTAATTGTCATTCATCACAAACAAAGCTTATCCCATGGTAATCACCTAAACCAGGGATGTCCAAACCTATCCGCAAAGGGCCGGTATGGGTGCAGGTTTTCACTTCAACCAAGCAGGAGCCACACCTTCCACCTGTGTGAACCACTGATCTCAGAAAATGATTGGATCGTGCGTCCTACTGTTTACATGTGGCAACACCTGAAGCCAGACTGGTGCCATCTTGGTGAGACCACTTTACTGTTGAAAGTTGTTCTCAAACAGCATACAAAAAAGATGGGGAAATGGAAATAATTACATCCATGGTACATTTTCACTTTAAACCCATTTCTTCAAATTTCTGAGCTTCTTTATTTTTTCAATTAATTACAAATATTAGTGAAACTATGTCAATTTAAGGTATCCTGACCATCAGCAATAAAATTCTCAGGGTTTTTGAGCTGTGTTGGCTTTCAACGGCTTCATTTTGAAATCTGAAAGCAAGGTAGTCTCACCAAGATGGCTGCCACTTGGCTTCAAAATTGAAACACTAATGTGCAATCTAGTCTTTTTTTTTTTTGGGAGATCAGTGACTAAAACAGGCCCACTACAAACCATTGGCTGTAATTACAAGTAACTATTTCAGGTGCAAAGCTGTCATTACTCCAATAAACGGGGGGAAAATAAGAAACTCAACACCGCCCTCATGATGGCAGAGGAACGTCTTCGTAAGTAATGCGGATATAGGGTGGCTTCATTGGCAAGTGCCAATACTCAAAGTTGTAGAACAAATAGAAAGTCTTCTCCAGCACTACTTTTTCATAGGCTTCTATCAAGCTGAGGATGACGTGAAGTATCGACTGGTGAGGCTGAAAGGAACGATAAAACTTTCTGATGTCTGTTGCCAGAGTTTTCATTGAGGGTTGATCAAAGATGCTGCTCTCATTTCCAAGGTAGGTAGGCTCACCGCTGTACAGGTAGATTTTCGTGTAATTTGTGGGGGTTTTGCTCGAGAGCTTGGCGCCGAGGTCTACCATTTTCTTGTATGTGCGATGTACAAACTGTGAACAGTCGTATGAGTCGAACCATGTGGTTGAGTTGGGTCCTGGGTTGGAACGCACAGTCCATGTCTCATAATAAATACCCGTCTGGTTGTCCTCTTGTACCCACCGTGCCAGATCATTAAACTGCTGGCCTATAACGGAAAACAGTGACACACTGAGCATGCAGTGGTGCTTGAAAGTTTATGAACCCTTCTGAATATCTGCATAAATATGACCTAAAACATCATCAGATTTTAACACAAGTCCTACAAGTAGATAACAAGGGCTCAATTAAACAACTGTAGTAAAATATTAGACATCTTTTTTTTTTTTTTTTTTTGGTGGGGGGGGGGCTGGATATCCAAGACCTGCATACCTGTGAACCCTCATGAGCAGTATTAACTCCACTTAAACGTTTCCCATAACTGTTGATCAGTCCTGCAGATGCTTGGTTCAATTCTGGGATGTTTTTGAGTATCCTCACATGCACTGCTCACCCAACTTTTCTACTGGATTAAGGTTTGATTTGGCCATTTAAAACAGTACATTTATTCTTCTTCATTCTTTGGTAGAAAAACTTGTGGGTTTAAGGTGTGGCTGCATGACCCACTTACTCTTGAGATCCAGTTCATGGACAGATGTCCTGATATTTTCCTTTAGCTAGTCTAATTCACAATTCATTACTGCATCAATAAAGGGCAGTGGAGGCTTAGTGGTTAAGGCAAAGGGTTATTGATCTGAAGGACAGCGGTTCAATCCCCACTATTAACACTGTTGGGCCCTTGAGCAAGGCCCTTAACCCTCAATTGCTCAGTTGTATAAAAATGATAATTGTAAGTCGCTAGTGTAAATGTAAATGCAATAATGGCATGCCGGACTGCATATTCCTTTATCTTAACATTTTAAAAAAGGACTATTTTGGTTTCACTTTACCACAGAATTTTTGCCAATTGCCTTTTGTCTTGTCCATGTGATCTTAAACTAGACAGGCAGCAATGTTCTTTTTTTATTTTTTAGATAGCAGTGGCTTTCTCCTTGCAATCCTGCAATACACACTACTGTTGTTCTGTATTCTTCCGATGCTGGACTCATTTTAATATTACACAATGTAACAGTGGCCTTTACTTAACAGAATTTACCTTGGGCTCCTTTGTGATCTTGAAGACTATCGCATGCATTGATCTTGAAATGATCTTCTGTATGTTGGTCAACCACTTCTGGAGAGGGCAACAATGATGTTAAATTTCCTCCATCTGTTCCACTGTGGATTGGTAGAGTCCCGACTCTTTCGATATAAGGTACCTACTTACACCTGACTCCTGACCTTGACATTAACTGCTAATCCTAGAGTTTCACATACTTTTGTCACACACATACAGGTAATACCGGATAATTTCCAATGAATAAATGAACAATTATAATATTCTTGTCTCATTTCTTCCACTGAGTTCTCTTTAGCAACTTTTGGGACTTGTGTTAAACTCTGGTGAAGTTTCAGGTTATATTTATGTAGAAATATGGAACATTCTGAATCACAGGTGTCAAACTCAAGGCCCGCAGGACCAACTTCCACCAACTCATTTTATGTGGCCCGTGAGAGCTTTTAAAAAATATGATTATCATACACTCTTGGCATCAACCATTACCATGAAACATAATTCATCATCCTTCCACTAGGTGGCAGCAACCTATTTCAAATAAACAGCTAGTCATTCATGACTCAAGAAAGATTGTGTGTTGTTAGAAAAGGAAAGTGAAAAAAGGCAAAGTCAAAATCATTTTGCCATATGCAGATTTCATTTCATGCCCTTTCTGAAACGGATGTTCAGCGATTATTCGGCCCTTGGTGACCTAGAAATTTTGTGATGTGGTCCTCAGTGAAAGTGAGTTTGACACTCCTGTTCTAAAGGGTTCATGAAACACACTTTCAAGCACCACTGTAGAATCATAAACATGCACACTTGTGCACGTCTTACCAGAAATCTCTCCCACTTTCTCCAGAGTTCCATTCTGTTTCCAGTGCGCGTCATCTATTCCCTCAAAGAAGCATGCGGCTCCCTGATTGCACCACAAAGGAGCCATTATATCCTCTCTTTCATGGGGAAAGGTGCAGTTTCCAAGCTGGAAAAGCTCATACCATTCCATGGTGAAGTTTCTTCCTGTAGCTAAACTGGCAAATCCAATAGCATCGTGCATTATATGCTAGAAACAGAAGACACATCTTTAATGCCATTCATCATAACAGACAGTCCAATTAGACTTCAAGGTTGTTATAAACTTACGAATTTCCCCAAAAGATCTCCATATTTGAATTCCCACACTGGGGTTTGAAGTCTAAATACAGAAATGACATCACTCTCTCTCATGGAGGGGATGCGACCATCCGGGTCTCCAGTAGGGCAAAAGGGGTAAAGTGCTTTGCAGTAAGAGTCAGTGGGAGGACGATGGTCAAATCGCCTAGTCATTTTCACACACACACACACACACAGTTTCTCTTCAGTAAAATAAAAACTATAAAATCAGTTTCAAAAACACAACCCAACTACAATTAACAAAAATACAGACACACTTCAAATCATTTTATGTAGTTATGGTTTAAGCATCTTAACTAAGTGATTTCTTTATATGAAGTTATTCACCAACATTCAACAAAATGCAGACACTTTCATCAGCAGATGTCTACCAGAATATCAGCTACAGTCAGTGAGAGACAGGTTGTCAGTGTTCAAAGTTCTATTTTCAGAAGTGGGTGTAAGTACCATTTGCATTCTGTAGTGCAGTGTATCTCCTTCACATAGAGTGAGCGAGATTATTGAGTAAGGTTTGTGGAATGATGACCCATTTTTCCACAAGAGCTGTGCGAGATTCAAAGATATCCCTAGGGACAGAAACATGTGCACATATGCCGCTGAACTGCAGTGATGCAGCAGCAATTTGGCAAAATTACATGCCAGCTTGCAACATGCCAACTGTCCCCTTCCTTTCGAATTGTGACTAGTGGTGTGATGCTTGACTCCGTTGTTTCAAAGTGCATATCAAATAAAAAAGCAGTGACAGATGAAGCCTTCCTTTGAGGCTTGTATTATTCTCAGATAACCACGTTATCGATGACGCCAAAGCACCGTGGTTTGTGGGTTTTTTAGCACCAACTCTAAAGTTGATTAGTTTAGATTATTACAGTCTTGCAAAAGTGCCAGTTCCGAAAAACTATTCACTTTTATGGCAAAACATTGTATGACAGAATTAGGGACACATTAAGGCAAGAATAAAGAGAATTAGAGAATAAAACAATGAGAATAAAGTCATAATTTTACAAGAATAAAGTCATATTGTTATGAGAATAAAGTTGCAATATTATTATTATTATAATATTATTGTAATATTAAAATCTTAATGTTACGTGAATTTTTTTTTGTAATATTAAGGGAATAAAAACTTTACTCTTGTAATGTGATATGTTTATTCTCAAAATCACAGATTTTTTTATTCACACTGTGACCCTGATACTCCATCATAACCTTTGCAATGGCATCAACTAATAACACAATTTTTTACTTTTTTCTTGTTATTACACCCATTTTATAAGCTACTGCCTTCATTCTTAGGAGAGAAAAACATAAAAAAAAAAAAAAAAACATTTAACAATGCAGGCATAACTTTTTATTAACTCATTATTTATTAAGTTATTATTATTATCATGTACTAATTCAACAGACCACTTAAACGAAAGAGATTTTGTGTGACGAAAAATAAAAATAAAATAAAATCTGAATATAAGTGTTGATGGGACACTAGTTGGCGTGTCTGGTGAGCATCTGAAGAAGCCCCAAGAAATAAATCACTTTTTGACAAATTGGTTTTATTATTGCCACTGTTTGTTCTGGAGTTCTCCACTTTGGCTTATAGACTAATTCATGGTTTACAAGTATTTTTAGAAAAAATACGCTGAACAAAAAATGTGGTAACACTTCACGATTCTGCGCGTCATCAAAGCTTCATAAAGTGTCATTACCCATCACTACTAGTGACGTCTGTGGCACTTTGATGGGCAACAAAATCTGGAGGATTTGGGGTGGCCTTTTATTGTCCCCAACATCAGTATTTTGTACTGATGATACTGGACAGGTAGTGTTTCATTCATACCTGTCTGTCAGGCGGATTATCTCGTATGGGACTTCACTTAGCAGATGTAAACAAATTCTTTGGTTAATTTAATTCAAACAGTTACATAACAATGAAACTCAACATTTCAACAAAAAATCCCAAACTTTTAAGGTGGTGCATTTATAATTATGTTCGGTGTATTAAAATATGTGGATTATTATTTAATAGCGTACAACAATATCTGGATCTGTATTGAAACCTGGAAGTTATTTTCTGTATGTTTGCTTTGCTAAACCCTGCTCTACACTCTTAGCATTGTTTTCAGTCTTACTTGGTTTTGAGTTATTAGAATGCGGGTTATTTAAATGACCAAGCAGGCTAATAACAAATAATTCAGTAATATTTAAAATAGAAGTGCTGGTGTTACACAGATTCTTGAACACTCTACTAGAATTTTCTGTTCAGTAAAATAACGGAAAAGACTCTCTCTCTCTCACACACACACTCTCTCTCTCCCTCTCTCTCTCTCTCTCTCTCTCTCTCACACACACACACACACACA
>JBCNYH010000012.1:36423191-36434187 GCA_039654325.1 Tandanus tandanus
GGAGAGAGGGGTGTGGTTTTTTTTTTCCTAGAAGGGGATAGAGATAGAGATCACACACACACACACACACACACACACACACACACACACACACACACACACACACACACACACACACACTGAAGTCGTTCTCTTTGGGGAATGTTTCTTGTACTTTCCCCAAACTCTTAGTACTTTTAAGACATTTAAGACATAACTTTCTATTTTAACTCCAGTGCAAAATTGGAATTTGTTATTTAATTTTAATTTCTGTAGAGTAACCTGAGTGCACGTTTACTTGTGTGAAGAATTACACTACTCTAATTTCACATCTCTGACCTAAGGTATTTTATGAACGCTGATAGTGAATTTTATTAGAATAAGAACCAAACGGTAAACATTTTATGAAATGTTTTTTATAGGTTTTCTTAGTGCAAAAACAAAAGTTTTTTGTAGAACAGGGTGCAGTGAGAACAAAACAAAGCCTACATTTATGTTTATAAGCCTTCCTTTTAAGGCAGTGGGGAGCCACACACATCCAGGAAGGGTATTTGCAGTCTTTGTTTAAAATCCATCTTGTAAGTGAATATCCACTAGTACTCCATTCAGTGAGAATTACTATTTACACAGTTATATAGGTCACAAGTCTTAAATGTGATTGCATGGAGATGGAAAAGTGTCTTTTTGTATCAGCAGAACCAAAAATGAAAAAATCTGAATGATGGTACCTACATACTTCAGTTACCAAAACCAACAGCTTATTCTTTGGACGCTAAATGATCTAAATAAATCCACCCTCAGTACTTACACAATATAATATATGTACTTACACATATACTTTATATATACACTGATCAGCCATGACATTGACACCACCTGATTGTTCGGTAGGTAGACAGCCCTATACACAGCAAGCAGCAAGTCTGTTCTGATGCCTTTCTATCATAGCCAGCATTAACAGTTGCAGCAGTTTTTGCTACAGTATCTCTTCTGTGGGATCAGACCAGATGTACTAGCATTCACTCTTGTTGTGTTTCAGTGAGCCTTGGGCACCCATGACTTTTGGTATGTACTTACCACTGCATACTAGCAACACCCCGATGGACCTGCTGCTTTTGGGATAAATAGACCCACTTGTTTAGTAATCACAATGTGACACATGTCAAACTCACTTAGATCCTTACGCTTGCCCATTCTTCCTGATTCCAACACATCAACTTTAAGAACTGACTTTTCACTTTCTGCCTAATAAATTCAGGTGCCACTGTAATAAAATAATTATGTAATGTTATTCACTTTACCAGTCAGTGGTCATCTTTTTAATGTTATGATTGGTGTATATGGTTGTATATGGTGTATGAATGGCTGATTGGTGTATATGCTGAAAATGATGTCAGTAGGAATATATTTTTCATTGATTTCTTCTTTTACAGTACACCAGCATCACCTATTATCTCCAAGGTCTTCCTCTCTGAGCTTTAGTGATGAGGGACCGCTTAGAAGAACTGCGTCTGCAGATCAAATCAAATCAACAGCTTCAAGATGGTAACCCCTTCACCCATACTGAAGAGGAAGAGCCAATTTCTTTCACTGGCAGCTGGCCAAAAGCTGTACTCTTTGAGACTGAGCCTGTGCTGGAAAATTTCCTTGATGAGGCCAAACATGTTCGTGACAGCCTTGAAGAGCTGGAGGCTGAGGTAAAGAAGTTCAGTCAGCAGCAGAGAAACCTTGTGACCACCATGCGGCGCTTCAGTGTCATGAAAAAAGAGAGCAGCCTCACTCGGGACATCAAGCTGCAGGCTGAGAACCTGCACAAGAAGCTTGATGCCCTCTCAAAAGAAGCCAAGCGTACTGAGACTGAACTGGGGATATCAGCTGCCACAGCAAGGATCCAATGTACCCAACATGATGCTCTCTTCCGTCGGTTCCAGGAGATCATGCGTCAGTACAACGACTCACTCCTGAGCAAGCAAGACAAATGCAAGCAGTTCATCATCAGGCAGCTGGAGATTTCTGGTCGAGAGGTGTCGGAGGAAGAAGTGGAAAAAATGGTGGAGGAGGGTAAGTGGGATGTTTTCAATGAGAACATTCTGGTGGATGGCAAGATCACTCGCACACAATTATCCGAGATAGAGCAGCGGCACAAAGAACTGCTCACCCTTGAGAGCAACATGAAGGACCTGAGAGAACTCTTTCTAGATGTGTTCATGCTTGTGGAAGAGCAAGGAGCACAAATTGACAATATCCAGGCCAATGTAGAGAAGACTCAGGACTATGTGGTTGTTTGTAATGAGAAATTCAAGATGGCTTCCAGATATAAGAAGAAAAACCCTCTAAGAAGGCTTTGTTGCTGCTGTTGCCCATGGGTATGAAACAGGACATACTGTATAGTATAAAAGACTTAAGTTAGCAAAATAAAGAGACCTTGTAGAATGTATAATAACATGCACAATTTCTGTGATTAAAGCAAACTCAATTTCAGACATTTCTGTAGAATCAAGGCACCTGAGTTATGAAGGATAAGTGTGAAACTGATATGTAGCTACTAATTACACAAACACTTAGGTTTATTTTAGTTATATACAAAACATTATTTATATATGAGAGATCTAATTATTTTTCATTATGGTAAGCCCCATTTCACTGTGAGTTTTAATTTAAATACATATAATGTGTGTGTGGGTGTGTGTGTGTGTGTCAGTGTCACTGTTTACTTTTTCCTGCCATGCCCTCATTATGACTGTGCTTTCTATATTCATTTCAAAAAGTCAATATTCTATGATGACTAATCAATACATTATATAACAGAACATTATGATAATATAAATAAAATGTAACGTTTCTATGACACCAAAACTCTAGATTATGCCAAGTTTTCCTAAATGCCAGTGTTGTTAAACATGATTGTTCTGCACTCTATATCTGTACTGTGAATACAAAATTATATTTATCAACAATAAAATTTTTATTATTCATTTAGATGAATGGAGTTAAACGTTTACGTCAGATGGTGTATTGAGGGAGAAAACACTGAGAAATAGAGATCTGGGTGTGTCTCATGAACCGCCTAACATCAATCCAGAACAATACCGTGCCAAAGAAATGGTATACCTCACAGAAAAAATATTTAATGTAAATACTGAGTTTCTTTTAAAAAAAGTGTCCAGTTAATAGATAAATAGGTTTTCACAAATGAACTTGGCCATAATCTATCAGCAGTAAAGGTTAGCTTTATGGAGTTCTTTATGCAAACCTTTGTTTGGCAAGCTATTCAAACTATTTCACTCTTTTGTATTTGCAGTTTCTTTTTCACTGAACCTGTGGGATGGGATATCCACAGTTAGTAGTAATAATCTTCCACCTATTCTTACAGATATGAAGAACACAATAGAATGCACTGAATTCTTATTTACCAACCCAATTTTCAATACAATATTTGATCCTTAGCCGGTGCACAAATGTATGCCATTTGAGATTTAACATTGAAAAAGCAGGTCAGCTAGCATGACTGGAACAGGAATCAGACAAATGTCACATAAACTCAAATAAATAAAATGAGTAACGATCACTGTGTCAAGCCACTGTGAAGGCTTAAGCTATATGAAAGAGGTGAAACATTTGAATGATCTGCAGCAGACGTTAGCTAGCAGACAGGCGTGTATGTATTTTACACACGTTTTAAAGTTTGAAAAACAAATCAAGTAATCAGTATATACAGTATAGAATAGGTTCATTTCATTCCTGTGCTTTCAATCAACTACATATAAGCATTTACCACTTTGTAATGTTGCTACTGCTTCTCACAACAAGATATTTAGAGACTAAAGACACCAAATAATAAAGTATTTCAGGTGTTGTTTTGTCCTACAATCAGGTTTTAAGCTGCAATAGTCTAAACAGAAGTGTAAAGTTACCTGTAAAGTTGCCAAGGACAATGACGCAGCTCCATATCATGACAGACTAGGTTTGGGTCTTGTTACTGCTTATAGTCTGGATGGTCCTTTTTATCTGAGGTCCAGAGCACACAGTGTACATTTCTACCAAAAAAGACCTGAAATACTGATTCATCTGACTGCAATACACATTTCCACGGAGGGATGGTCCATACCAGATGACTCAGAATGCAGAGAAGTTGCAGAGAACATAAGGTTTCTTTTCTTTTAACTCCATATTGTAGTGCTTGACAAAGGTTTGCTAAAGTAATCCCGAGCACATGTGATTATACCAGCTATATTCGAATGATGGTTCTTGATAAAGTGCCCTTTCCCTTTGCTCACTGAAATTTCTCCCAATTCCTTGAATTGGTCAGTGATGGTATATACCACAGGAGGTTGTTTTTAAACATTGAAATATTTTACTCATGTTTTTATTGACAAACTGGAGAACCCCTTGAAAGACTAGTAAATCATGATTCTAATCACCTGCTGACATTAGCTGTTTCAAATCTAGGAATGTGTTGCAGACCTGAAATGCAGGAATGGATGTATATTAACAAATGAAATGAAGTTGATCAGACAAAACATGGCATATCTTGGGTTCATGCTGTCTGCAATAAAATACCAAAGTAAATTTTGAAATCACTGTTTCATTTTTTATTTGCATTTTCCATTCCATCCCAAAATTTGTCTAATTTGGTGTTGAGTAATTTACTAATGGATTTTTGTTCTTGTTGTGATGGTACTTTTCTACCTACCATGATACTATTTTAGAAACATTCCATTTATATATAACTGTAACCATTTTCTTTTATATTTCATCAACATAGTACCAAATATTCATGTTATATCCTCCATCATTTTTATACAATGATGTAGAAAATAGTCTATATTTTTAAGTGATCTACTGACACTTACATCATGTAGTCTCCATGTCCCCTAATTTGCAAATAACAGAGTACTACAAGTTATTTGGATATTAACCTAAATTAGAGCAAGAAAAATCCATTAATTTTGTCCTAAACCAAGGCCTATACCAAGAACGGCTCACAGCGTAAAGGTGTAATTTTTTCAAAGTAACAGTAGGTGTCACAACAGGAAAACCTGTGAGTTTCCACCAGGCTCTATTGCCACACTAAAATTTTCTCTTTATTTTAGGAAAACATGTTTAGCAAAATTCCTTAGAACAATAGTGCAGTAACATTCACTATTGCTACTACTACTACTACTACTACTACTACTACTACTACTACTATAACTACTACTTCTACTACTACTACTACTACTACTACTATAACTACTACTTCTACTACTACTACTTCTACTACTACTGCTACTACTACTACTACTATAACTACTACTTCTACTACTGCTACTACTACTACTACTACTACTACTACTATAACTACTACTTCTACTACTACTACTACTACTACTACTACTACTACTACTATAACTACTACTACTACTTTTACTACTACTACTACTACTATAACTACTACTAGTACTTCTACTACTACTACTACTACTATAACTACTACTATAACTACTACTACTACAAACACCAAAAATGTAATTTAATTATATTATTTAAAATATACATTATGCAGTATTGACCAGATGTAAAAATTTAAACAAAATTAAAACCCCTTTATTATTGTATAGCATTATTGTTTATTGTTATTTATTATTGTATATTCTATATTGTTTGGTTATTGTGATTATTTTGGTTACATGTTATTTTGAAAACCAATCAATCAATCAATCAATCAATCAATCAATCAATCAATCAATCAATCAATCAATCACCAGAGTCTTTTCTTTAAAAAGACATACAAGTATTTTAAAAATATATTTTTAATGAAAGTTAAATTTAAAATGAAGTTCATGCAAGCCACAATCATCAGGACAATTCAGGTTTCAAAAGCTTGTAAGGTTAAAGAGGGACATATTTAATCTTACAGGACACAAGAACTTAAATTGAAGGCTCAAAAATCTATAGCTAAAAGTTATGTTTTGTCTTTCTTCTCTATAATTTAATTTATTTTATAGCACAGAAGTATTATCAATCCGCACTATAAAAGGACTCCAAACCACAATGGTATTTAATTGTATTTACTCAATTGAATAACTCCTTTTGACTTTGTTGTACAATCAGAAGGAGTGGGGAGAGTGCACTCAGCACTATTTTTACTAACATAATCAAAATAGAAATCTTGTATTTTTCTTGTAAACCTTCAGCCTAATTACCCTTGTAAGAGGACAGTGACATTCAGTGTCCTTTGTGTACTCTCTGAAACACAGAAAAAGAGCATAGAAAAATGTATTAGATTATGCACTTCATAAAATGGTGGGCAGCTCCTGCAATCCAGTTATAACAGAGATATGACCCATGCTGTAGCATGAAGTATATATTTCATTCATAATCCTCATCTGAGAAGACCAAAATTGCAGAGCATTATCACACTTAAGAACTACAGAGCTAACTAACTGCTCTCAGAAGTGAAGCAGGAAGCTGAAAGGTCAAGTACAAACTCATTCTGAATTATGAAGTGAGTGAAGTGCTTCCTCTCTGATTCACTCTTTACCAAAGCACAGCAGAGGATTAATAAACTTTCCCAATCTGACCACAGCAATATGGAATGAATGTGGTTCTTTGTTGTCAGCCCAATCTGAAATACCCTGGCTGGGAATGTGAAGTCTTGACGTAGTTCATCAGGCAGATGTTGCAGTACCTGGAACAGGACTGGAACACCAGGCCCCAAAACACACACTGGAGCTCCAGCTGGTCAGGCTGATTTACTGGGATCTGTGACACCCATGATCTGAACCATGACTATATGGGAATACTGTAATATCCAGACTTCTCTCTGCTTAGCTCTCATTATCTGAACGAGGCACCAGAGAGAACTATATGTGATCATTAATGAGTCAGTTTGGAATTAAATCATTTAGCAGGTGTCATCCAGCTAGTACTTTCTTACAGTATGAAAGTTTGCAGTAATTTGGGTTTTAGAACCGTGAGGGGAAATAAAATATATTATATTCTTGCACTTTAATTGCTTTAATTATATGGGTGGTAGCCTGGGAAAACCCTTCACATGGACAAAGTTTTGCCATTTTTAGCATAATACAATTCTAGAACAAGTTTTCCTAAACTGAAAATAACATCTTAACTGCACTTTTGCAATCTCAGCTGATCTCAGCCAGAAACAAAGTGCTTGCATTATAAGGTCTGAACACCATACTTGGAAAGAATTGTATTGAAAATAACATTGGAAAATTAATTTCTTTTCTTTTTGATTATCATCATCATCATCATCATCATCATCAACATGAGTCTCTGAGGTAAATGTTTCCTCCAACCTTTTTCCACAAAAGCCTCATCATCAGTCTACTCGCTGCTCTCACTGTTCATGCTAACATTGGAAATAAAATCAAATTGATGAATTCTGTTGACCTGTTAAAGTTTCTGTTAATAATATCATATAAAGTCTTGTCTGTATTGATGATAATGTGATGGTACAGGAGCATGGTTGATATTTAACAATTAGTATCTGAACACACAGAATTAAATGAGCTTATTTTTAATGTATCATACAACTTTGCAAAATCTTGACAAATTTTTTTAAAAGCACACTTACCTATCAGAGTTTTTGACATCTTTATGCAGACTGACTGCATCAAGTTCATAGTGCTAATCCGTCTCCTCATAGAACACGATGTTTTTAGGAAGTCAAACAAGGCAAGTTTAAAGGTATATCATTGTCAGAAAAACTCGATTTTATCTTAAAAGTGGTAGAGAGAAGTTTTTCCCTTATTATTGGGAGATTGCTACTTTGCATCACAAAAACCATTTGTGGCCTTCTGTGGCTAGGCAGGGTGGCATACGCTTTCATCCCTGTCAGTCACAGTGACATCATCTGTGAGCCTATGTATGAATATAGGGTATACAATTCTTTCCTCATATTGTTCTACATTGCCATATCATGTGCAATGCCATTGCTTATGTTACATTGCTTGAGCAGCAGTTCAGAAATGTGCAGTTTCCTGGAAGGTCTCTGAGGAACCACATTTTTCTTTTAACAATCCAATAATATTAAAAACGTTGAATGTCAATGAGGGTGCGTCTGCTGACAGCAAGAAGGTCCTGGGTTTGAGTCCTGGGCTCGGTGAAGGTGTTTCTTTGTGGAGTTTGCATGTTCTCCCCGTGCTTGTGTGAGTTTCCTCTGGGTACTCTGGTTTCCTCCCACGGTTCAGAGACATATTAGGTTCAATGACTGTTCCAGATTGCCCTTAGCTGTGAGAGGAAGTGTGAAAAGTTGTGTGTGTTGTGCTGCGATGGACTGGCAAGCTGTTCAGGGTGTACCCTGCCTTTGCCTAAAGTTGACTGAGATACTGTAAGCTCAAGTCTCCCTGTGACCCTAGTTGGATTAAGGAGTTGAAAATGAATGTTTGACTTTTATCAGATAAAATTTTTTTCATTAGGCATGTAAGGCTACATTTGTATGAGAATCATTTTTCTTTCACTCACAAAGGAGATCTGAAAGCACACACAAAATGTGCAGTTGACTTGATAATATGCTGCAAGTGAAGGATGTGAAAAATGCAAGTCTCTGTTATAACATGTAACCAATGAATGAAATGAGATTTCCTAGGTAATATTTATTGACAGCACAATTCTGTCTGCGAATGAAACAATAAACACTCTGAACAAGACAGCACATGGAATAAAAGGCTCAAATGGGTTGTAATATTATAAGTTTAGAAGGCAAAGAATTAAGAGATGTGCTGTGGTGAAAAGCTTTTGCATTAGAAATCCCTTTATGTTGGTGAAAAGAAGAGCGAGTGATGGTTTCCAAGGGGAAAAGAATGGCCACAATGGAGTGAAATCTTTTTCCTACAAACAGTGACGTGTCGGATCACTGCCACATTGCCAAACTGGGGAGACAGCAGGAACGCCGAAATGACACCACAGTTTGACAACTTCCTTATCTAAGGGAGAATATCAGGAATAACAATGAGCTACACACTGTGTTTCAGAGGATTGTTGAGACTCAAGTGGTTTCTGGAACATCACACACATCTATGTAAAAGTGCCTTGGATTTTCTGCCACTCAACTTCAAGGTTTAGATCCCCCCCCCCCCCCCCCTTTTTTTTTTCCCCAGGCATTAATGCAATTCACTGAAATAACAGCTGTATTAGCCTCAATTTGAATTTCATTTAAAGGAAAATCAGCTTTAGATTTTAATGATAATTTATACTTGGCTTATAAATCACCATTAAATCATGCCTTATAGTTAAATAATCCATATTAAATGGAGTAATTAAGTAATCACGCAAAATAAATACAACTTAATAAAAATAAACTTTACTAGTCCTCTTAGCAGTCTGATGGATTAGTCACATTTTGTCCTCTTTCTTTCCCATGCTCTTCTGCTGCCCTACCAGAAAGGTCGGGATCTGCTAAAATGCATCTCTTGCTCTGTTTCCCTGTGTCCGAGGGCAGTGAGATGCACAAGGGTGCTGTTACGACCGACCAGATCTGGAAGAGTGATGGAGTGATGGTCTGGCTTCCGCACTGAAACTGATACCCATGGATTCCAAGTTGTAGTCTGAAGACCAGAGCTGTGACATTTTGATGTCACAGCTGCCACAGTTGCACTTCTTGAATTTCTTATTCAAGTAACTCCCATACATATTGACTATAAATATGTTAACTTCCTGCAGCTGTTTTTTAGCAACATTTTCCCCAAACACTGCTTTTTAAGGTTTGTTCACAAATACAAGTTTTGGCGCATTGAATGTAGAGCAAGTATGTTGGGTAAAAAAACATTCTATACTGCATTTCATCTTTTTATGATACAATTTAAAGTCTTGAAAGGTAGGAGAAACTATTTAAACCAAAATATTGAAATAGCTTTTTGCTTAAAAACATTTAATGCATTTCTCTGTTAGAATGCATGAGTGAATAAAGAAAATATCCTAAATTGATTTATTCCTCTTATTCTACAGAAAAATACCAACAATTATTTGTTGTAATGTCAGAATGTGCTGACTCTGGAGAGTCCTTCTAAAAATGCTAAATAAATATCTCTTGACATAGAGATTGCTCACCCTATTGGTACCTGCAGACAATAAGGTACCACATTAATCCCAAAAATATAAACCCTGTAGTCCAATCATTTTAAAAGAGCTGTGGTATAATATGCAGGAAAACATTCGCTTATGACATTACATTGTTCAAGTAAGGATCAATAAATAAAATAATAATACGAGTGATACTACAGTAAATTTATTGGTGTGTATTATGCTGCTATTATTATTATTATTATTATTTTTTTTAAATTATTATTATTAATAAGAACAACAACAACAACAACAATAATAATGATAATCATGAATCATGTGAAGGAACGGTGGCATTTAGTTTTTATCAGAGGAAAGGATGTCATGAGTATGTGAAAACAGGATGGGTCTGGTCATGAGAAAAGAATGAAAGAAATACACCACAGCACACAGAAGAAAGCAATGACAGCAGGAGCAGTGGGATCCTCTGCAGTGGCTTTTTGAAAGGCTCTTGTTTCTCTGAGCTTCCTCTCTGAAGGTGACAGATCAGACAGTGACAGACAGACAGGCAGCACTCTGCCTCTGTTTCCAGTAGCAGCAGGCCTTCACCTTCACTAGACCTACAAATTTGTCTGATATCCCTTATGCCAGCCATCTCAGCTGCTGGCCAGCAGCACTCAGGCAAACATCGATCAGCTGCTAGCTTATGTCCAAATATTTCACAATGTTGTACATCAAACTTTTGGCAGCATAAATAGCGCAATTCATTATTTATGGTGCCATGAATTATTCTCCCTGATATGAGCTGCAGTCACGTAATGCTAACGTATAGTGCTGTGGAGGCCCAGTGCTGCTGCCTCCGTCTCTCTCTCTCTCTCTCTCTCTCTCTCTCTCTCTCTCTCACACACACACACACACACACACACACACACACTCTCGAGGAACATGAAGGACGCTTCCTAAATTATATGTATGCTGAGTGCAATTCTTTTATTAGTTTATTAGCAGAAAA
>JBCNYH010000012.1:36440600-36451584 GCA_039654325.1 Tandanus tandanus
CACACACACACACACACACACACACACACACACACACACACACACACACACACACACACGCACACACACACACACACTTGAGTACTCAACTGCACTAGGGAAGCATAAAGAAAACACAATAAATTATTGTATTAAGCTTTAAGTTACATACAGTGTGGGGCTACCATTTCCAGTCCATATATAACACCAGTATACTTTAACGAGTCATTTAGTGAGAAGCCATAAGCACCGCAGGTGCACAAGCTTAAAACCATGGATTAAAACATATATGACCCAGAATGCACTTTGAGTTGACTGCCTGAAATGTGGTGCAGTCATCGTGTTAGTTATTATGATATATTTTTAATATGTCAAATAAGGCAATAGTTCACTCACGCTTGAATGATCGCTGTGTCATACACAGACACTAGCAGATGGCTCTCTACTTACAAATGAATAGAGGACTGAGGTACCAATTTTTTAAAGTCTTCTCTGTGAATAAAGTCATTTAATCATCCCAGCTAAATGATATGTTCAGATTTGTTTACTGATTCATTCAAGTTCATGCATCGACCATATGTAAAGCCTGAACAATCCAGGGCACACAACAAACAACTTGAGTTGTATAAAATAGGTAATATTAATTTGAATATATTTTCAGTAAGTAGTTTTTTGAATAATAAATAATATTTTTTCTTTCACAGCTAGAAGAACTCACATCATGATCATGTCACATCATGTGACCTGAGTACAGGTTTCTGAAGTGTATGCCCGGACAAACGCTTTAGGACGCTCCAAAGGCAACTCAATGGTTAGGCGTTTTTTCCCCCTTATCAGTGAGGCTCTGCTCAAGCTAATATTTACTCTACTGTGTTGTTATAATATGCTTGTATGTTCATGCTTATAGTAATTCTTTTCACACAGCCCGACTCAGACTACTGAAATGCTGGAAATCAGATTATCGGATTAAATGAGCTGTAAAGAGACTCACTGAACTCAGTGATTCAAACGATTCACTGAACAAGAAAACAGCAACATCATTATATGAACAGCCATTAAAAGAACGTGCACCCATTATAATTCTCTGTTTAATAAGCATCAATTTGTGACACTATAGATTTATATCCATATGTAGTACCAGAAACAGAACTCACGTTGATAAACATCAGTCAGTCTGGTGTCTGCAGCAACGTCTCAGGACAAGGATCATTCTCAACTGTTCATCCTTCACACCCACTTCTTCTTCATCTGGTACCGTGTATCCGGAGCAGAGTCCAGTGATGAGTTACAGTCATGAGTTATGAGTAATGAGTTAGAGTCTGCCAGGCACATCTGACCTTAAACTGGATGTTAAAACGCAGACATGATGAAAAGTGAAAAAAACAATCATTCAGAAAAGAAGACTTTGGGTGAAAGGGATACATATCACTAATAAAAATACCTTGAAATTTTGTAATAATATCTGTGAGGAACTAACTAAAAATGTTTACACTTCTTTGAGGTATGAGAGGCCTGTATGACGTTTAAAATAGGTTTTGGAGTATTACAACTGCATGTTGGACCTGTTTGAGCACAGATTTGAAAAGGCTGCAATATTCAGTTCCATCAATATTCCTCCAGCAGATGATTGAATAATCCTCAGTTCCTAACCTTTTTTTTTTTTTTTGGCAAGCTGAATTGCTTTTTTCTGTACTCTCTCTCATTAAGGCATTTGTTGTGGCCAAGGGTTTGCTCTTATTGTTACAAATAGGTTTTATATGTCCTCCAAAACATTACTGAAGTGCAATAACCTTGCTGAGTTGGGGAGATCAAGAATGTTTGTCACACTGGCTGAACAGCATGGAGGCTTCAGGCCAATGGCTGTGGGAGGTCAATGTCTCCTTCTATCACATATGCACAGCCATCAATGTCCTCATGTGGGTCAGCACTGGGCCTTCTGGGGAAGCCAAGGATGCCTTATCTGATATTACTCATAGCTAAACACAAGAAACTCCAGAGTGAGAATGTAGGCCTCCTCTTTTCTTGGCTGCAATGCAGGAAGATCCAACGCAAAATGAACTGCTAACAGTGTTGGCAAAGCTGTTACACAAGCAGGATGGGGGCCTGATGGAGCCTGGATTTCACCACCAATGTACAATTTTGAAAAGTGAATGCTGTCTGAGGTCCAGACTGAATCACAAATCACTTCTCTTTTGTTTTATGTACTATCAGTGACTGAGATCAAGCAGTTACTAAAATGCATGGCTGAGTGAATGAATAAATGCAAACTAAAGTAAGATTGATTGATGCTGCTGCTGCTGCTCTTTGGATTCTTTACTGTTTACTTATTTTGTCACGTTTATTTGCGAGAAATATGCAAAAAATTATTATTACTGTTATAAAACTTCCTGTAATAAGTACCGAATCCTGTTGTAGAGCGCTTTAAATTCTCCCAAATCAAGCAAAGTACATTATTATGAACAAGGTGATCATCCCCAGCTAATTAAATTGTAATTAAAGTGAGTATGTAAAACCCCTACAGAGAGGAGTTGTTTTGCACTTTCGCAGCAGTTGATGAATATTAACTTTATTTCTGCTCAATTTCCCTTTTTATTTTTAGACCTTTCCCTAGAGGGTAATCAAAAGTTAAATGAATTACAACTGCTGGTCAGAAGAGGGCGATCTATTGCCATGCCTCCGGGTCCACTGGCAGGGAATCTCAGGGTGCTTAAAATAGCTCCTTTTGCAAATTATTTTCCTCTCTGGAGCAATATAAAATCGACAAAATAAGCAAACAGAAATGAGCCTCATCAAAATCACATTCACCCTCGAGAGTGTGGAAATTCAATAATAATAAAAAAAAGCAGCTACAATTTACAGACATGGCATGGGGCACACAAACTAAATTTGGATTGTAGGTTCTCTTTCAGGGAGATGCAAGTGACTGCAAATAAGCAAGAGCACAATAATTGCACAGATATCTAAGTAAAGTGTCATATAAAGAAGTCCCTGCTGTGGTGTAGATGATTTAGCTTTCTTCCTGTGAGAGAACATTCTCTGCTGAAATTCAATGGTGATAATTAGCTCGACATTGTGTTCTCCTGCCACCCCCTCCCACTCTGTCTCGTTCCTCTATCCTGCACTCTCTAACAGGCCTAGGTTTTCTGCTGAGGGGTTTGCAGATGAGATTAAGGATTGAGAAGAATAGGAATGATATGCAGACCTTATTTGCACCGAAATGGCCTTGAGCTCACACCACATCTATTCATTACTGCATCAAAGACCTGAGACTCTCCCTCCACTGGCATAGGTAAATAGCGATCTGGCTCACCCTTTTGAATTGGAAAATTGAATAATTTCTCCTCTCATTACTAAGTTTTAACTTTTCTCCCCTCACCAAAGCCTTCTTTCCTAGGTTTTAGCTGCTATAATCGGGTTGTTTTCGGTCTCAAAACAGAGTTATGATGCAGATGTGCAGGATAGCAAAAGCACAGTACTATAAACCTAATAGAAAGAAAAAGAATTTTCTTTTTTGAATTATCAAATTTTTTTTTATTAAATTTTCTATTTTATTTCTGTATCAGTGGGATATTCTGTGAAATGTAATCGTTTGTGTGTTTTTGCTGCTCTAAGCTTTCTCATATTCACATATCTGAGTAAAGAGAACTGAAATTTTGCACGTTTTTTGAGAGTTTTGTGTAGTTCATGGGTGTTTAAACATTTTTCAAATGGGGCAAATTCGACCACATCAAAAACCCTCAATGCTGTTCACCAAAATATTGTTTGCAAGCTCTTGAATTTATAACTGAACTAATTGCAGCAGCCAGTCTAAATTTGATTGTCACCTGAGAGCTGTATCTGTTTCACACAATGAGATAGTCATACATCTGTCCTTTTTTGAGGACAAATGACATTGATCACTTTAGCTATGGGCTCTTTCAGGACTAAATGAAAGCTTTTTCATGCTTAGCTGTTGGAAGCATCACCACTTATTAGTTAATGTTCTGTGCCCCGTTTGCTCGATAAAACCTTGCTTCTGCCAGAAGAGCTTCCAGCTGCTTCAGTTTCTCTGGCCTCTCATCGTCTGAATCTTTTTCACAATGCCCATGATCTGTTTCATAACGTCTGTTCATATTAAATTCTTTATTTATGCAACACTCTTTGGAAATACAAGGCGCACACATTTACTTGCTCTTGATAAAAAAGTATTTTCAGATAATTACTTCTTCTCACAGTAAACTTTTTCATTTTTAGCCTTGACTGAATATCTTTCATTAAATTCATTTGCAGTCAGACAAAAACAAGGGTCTGACATTTTAGCTACCTGCAGCAACACAGGCTTCTGCCACCACCAAGTGAAATTAACCTATAAATGTGAGGGTTTTTTTTTTGTTGACTGAAATGCTATGCATTTATATTTATTTACAGATCAAACTTTGATTTAACCCAATAATTATTTTAGCTTAATTTCTTGGCTGCACCATATTCTAGAAATGACCCATTAATTTAAAGAGAATTTATTGTAGCACACCAGCAGCTAATTTAACGCCACTGCAATCCGGAAATGCTACTTTGACACTAACAATAATTTACAAATGCAATAATTTACAAGAACTGAGTAAGTAAGCAAATATATATAGAACGTTTTTATATAGAAATATTTATTTATTTATGTACTCATTCATTCATTCATTCATTCATTCATTTATTGATTATTGTACAATTTTCTTCTCAGGGCCCGTGTACTTAATGCTTATTGTCATAATTCTCAAGGTCATTTACTCATAGGTTTTACTAGAACAAAATAAATATGCAAAACTTTTCCATTCACATACATTATAGGCTGTAGAAAACTTTAGGCTGCATTGTAACTCTATTTAGAACATAAACCCAATTTCTCCTATTTCTGGACTTGCTTAACACTTAGACTACTTAACACACATTCTGTTACCACATTCAAGAAATACTTTATTTTAGGGGCCATCTCATACAGTGTGACAAATAACAAACCAACCAACCAACCAACCAACCAACCAACCAACATACCAACATACCAACAAACAAACAGCATTTTATATTAACACAAGATCACACTTTATGTGTGACAGAGAAGCTCAGGCTGCACATTTAGCTTGCAGCACCTGGGACAATGTTTGCTACATTTCAGTGAGAGCTGTGCAGTCAGTTAACTAGGTCAGCAGTGACTGGGTGAAGAGAATATAGCCCTCCTGCATGTTGCCTTTCTGGGAAGAAATAGAGGAAGGGGACACATTGCCAGAGATATCCCCAGCCTTGTTCTAACAGCAGGAGGGAGTGCATGAGTTGACCTCACCTGACAAAAAGACCTTTTGGAGCATCCACATATAGAAACTGGACTATATCACAGTGGGTGGATTATGTCTGAAATGCAGCTGATATTATTACATCGTAGAACAGCACAGAGCCTAATTATACAATGATTGTGAACAGCAAAGTATCAAGTTACATATTGAATGCATTTGCCAGCACTGCTCAGATATATTTAATATTTCCTAATATCTATGTTGATTAATTTGTATTATTACTATTATTATTATTATTATTATTATTATCATTATTAAAAAAAAAAAAATCACTATATATTTATTGTGATATCCATTGTGGGTTTAAAGTGCAGATATGTTACATTTGAGGGTTAAAGGGATTTGTAGTTCTAACCCTGTGATAGGGTATAGATGTTACTGTCATGTACAAGGTAAGCCTGTATGATTTCCATTACTGGCTAGGCCGATTAAAGCAATGCTCTTATCAGATGAAAGATTAGCTCTCTGGCTGGGTTCATGCGATGTCAGAAAAAGAGCAGAGTAAAAGGCAGGATTAAGCCAGATTTGAGAGAGGGAAAAGAAAGAGAAAGAAATTAGAAACATATAGTAGTTCTGTTTTTGAGCCTCTATTCCTGACTGAGTTCAGAGCAGAGACCAGTGAAGTCACGGCACACCCAGAGCTCCATGCTGTCTGTCTCGGCCCAAACAGCAACCATGATCAGATAACAGAGATCAACAGACATGCCGCTGCTGAAAGCCAGAGAGATCGAAGGTGATAAAGAGAGCAGGACCTTATCAAAACTCTTTCTGTGAGAAAAAAAGGTGTGAAAATAATCTGAACAACTAGCAGTAAATGATCCTATCTCTCATATACAGAAACCTTTCAAACTACACCATCATAGTTAATTATGTTAATAAAAAAATCCAATCTGTACCCACATTCTTATAAATGACCCCATACAAGACACTCTTTTTCTCCAACAAGCTACTTCACCTTTCCAATTGTTGGAGGCAGCTGAGACACAGCCATATATGCCAAGCTTAATTACAGCCCCATGCAGCTGTCTGCGTTCGGAGCAAATATATTGGCCTCCTTTCATGACTAATGAGCATCGCCATATTACAAGGCTAGACATTGGGATGTTATAATTTTGGAGATAATTAGTTTGCTTGCCAGTTTAATGTTTAGTACTTCTCTGGCGTTGGGAACACGGTCTTGCAGATTAGGTGTTTGTGAGCCAAGTGTCGATGGATTTTATAATTCTATTTAATCTTGTTATGTTAGTTTAGCTATTATTGTTGTTATCACTCTGTCAAAGTTTGTTTTACAATTTCGTGTCATTTTCTGAACTGCTTTAGCCTTTACTAGGATCATGGGGAGGTGGTGACCTTGGGGTGATTTGGAATAGCCAATGCTTTACAAGGTCCTTTTATGAAAGAAAAAAATATTGAAACAGGAGCTGGCCTGGGTGGCACAGTGGTGTAGTGATTAGCATGTCTGCCTAAAAGCAAGAAGGTCCTGGGTTTGATTCCTGGGCTCAGGCGTTTCTATGTGGGTTTGCATGTTCTCTCCGTGCCTTGCATGAGTTTACTCTGAGTACTCTGTTTTCCTCTTACAGTCCAAAGACATGCACTTTAGGCTAATTGGCTGTTCCAAATTGACCCCAGGTGTTAGTGTGAATGGTTATGTGTGTTGTCCTATGATGGTCTGGTGAGCTGTTCAGGGTGTTCCTTGCCTTTGCCTACTGTTGGCTGAAATAGGTACCATTTTTGGAAATAATACACCTTTCACTAATAAGAGAAAAATGGACCATTAGGGACTATAGGTCAAATGTGCTGATCTGTAAACTATATGAATTGTGCTTGGCAGATTAGTTGAGTCAGATAATAAGTAATCAAATTGTCCCACTGCATTTCTGTAAACACAAACTGAACAATTATAAATAAAGAAATGACATAGTATTATATATGAAACGTTGTATAGTGTTGTACTTTAAGCCATATAATTTTTTATAGAGACAACAGGACCCATAGTCATTGAGGGTCTATACCACAAATACATTCACATATGTAACCAAACATGTTGCAAAGACTTGGATGTAATTATCACACACACCCACTACATTCC
Organism: Tandanus tandanus; assembly: GCA_039654325.1. Classification (NCBI taxonomy): domain Eukaryota; kingdom Metazoa; phylum Chordata; class Actinopteri; order Siluriformes; family Plotosidae; genus Tandanus; species Tandanus tandanus. The sequence goes on from JBCNYH010000012.1 coordinate 36,447,990, forward strand.
ATCAGTAGTGTTTAAGCACTGTTTATGGTCAAGGTGACTCAGTAATCTAACCCAACATGTGATCCGTGTCCCTCATTAATGCAAACAGTTCCAATCCCCTCGGCTTCAGCTATGGGTTTCAAAAACAACTTCAACCATTGTATTGTGTGTACATTGCACATTTGTAAAGCATTTGGGACTTGACTTGGCAACTTGTGGAAGCCTGAGTGTAATTTCCTCTCTTTGAGTGGAAATTGCACTCAAGGGTCACAAAAAAAAAAAAAGAAAATCCTTTTACTTAATTCAGACAATCTATCATCCTTCAAAGCGGGAGCAGCATGTAAATTTCTTAAAAACAGTGTTTATTGGCCCTTGCCCATTAGCTTGTTGAAGCTGCTATTATTCATTATTCATTACAAAGGTAGCTGATTTATACTTGATTGTACTTGATATACAATGGCGCATTGAATGTGAAGATTTCCATAATCATATAATGTCTCAGCTTAGAGCCTAAATAAATTGGGTAATCAATTAGGTTGGACTGAAATCTGAATTATTGTACAGCAAATGTTTAAGCAATTGCACAAATACTGTATTTATAATGGACACCAGTAATTAGTTGGAGATTATTACATTACATTAGTAGAATTTTTACATTTGATTAACAATATTAAAACGAACAATATTAGAATATTAGGATTTTTTGAAACTGTGTATATCACAATACCCATGTGCACTTTTTGAACTATTTATTCAGCACACAATATTTTAAATAGAGAGCAACAGAGAAATGTGGCATAAATACTAAAAGCTCACATCTGTCTTTACAAATATTCAAGTGAGATTAAACAGTAATATCCATTTAAACTACTCTTAAACGTGTGGTTTTTTTTTCAGTCAAACCAAAAACCAATCATTTAATACTATACCTTCATCATCATCATCATCATCATCATCATCATCTTCATCATGTACTATACTTTCGTTTAAGGTAAACTTTGTTCTGCGCCAAACTAAAAATGCACTGCTACTTCTCAGCCTAATCTTCCTTACTTACATTCTCGCACCTAATTCTTTTTCCTACACAAGACCTTGTTCTTTTTCAGTCTAATTGCTAATTAGGTGAGTAGAAAAGGGAAATTACCACTGAAAGTGTTTTCAATCCAAATCCTAAGTAATACCATGTCTTATTGTCCTATTTAGTTATAGAAACACACCAGGAAAGTTTCACAACTTCTCTGAAAGTCAACTGAATTTAGTGTACTCAAATGTAATCCATGCCATTTTGGTGCACAAATAAAATTACAAAAATAAAACCAATGACATCACACATTTACATTCAGATAGCAGCCTGCTCTATTTAAAGCATTTTCCTGTGCACCTGAATAAAACCAGACATGATAAATGAAAAGAACAGATGCTACTGCTTCCAGGAACTCCTTAAATTGAGTGAAAATATAATTAATTTTGAGATATTGCTACAGCATTTGTCACACTGTGCCTCATTATTATCTATGAGAATAAGTCCAAATGCTGCTCCTTAGACAGCGGCTGGTAAAAGGGTGATACAATATTTGGTTAAAAAAAACTAAGCATACATTCTTTGCTGGGATCAAAAAGTCTTGATAGTATGGCAGTATTCACTACTTTATCCCTTCTTATTAACACTTTCTACATTATTTTAATAGAATTCCAATATGTTGAAATATAGGTTTGGGCATATCCTCTCAGTGCATATACTGTAAACCAGCACATGCAAACCTTCACAATATTAAAAGAAAGAAACATATGAGTTATTATTTATGCTTCATTTAACATTTATACTTAAATTCACAACTTGATATTGACTTCCAAATGTGATGCTGGACCTGTGTTTGGACTAGGATGTACAGCGCTGTCCAAAATATTAGGCGCTCATTTCTTTTTTAGTACAAACGTTTATGTATTGGAAGCAACCGTTCATGTTGTAGCAGTACAATTCATAAAATCATGCAGATACATGTCAAGAACTTCACTTAATAATTCTATCAGAAAGTGGAAAATATGATCTCAATGACCTTGAACCTGACATGGTTTCTGGGGCTGGACAGAAACAACCGATGCCCTGGGATTTCCAAGCACGGCAACCTCAACAGTTTACACAGAACTCTAAAAAAAAAAAAAAATACCCAGTGACTGGCAGCTCTCAGGAGAAAATGCCTTGTTGATGACAGAGGTAAGAGGAGAATGGCTGGAGTGGTTTAAGTTCACAAAAAGGCTACAGTATAATTCAAATAATCACTTTTTACAACCGTGATGAGCACAAAAGCATCTCAGAATGCACACCGTGCCAAACCTTGAGGCGGATGCACTACAACAGCAGAAGACCACATCGGGTTCCACTGCTGTCAGCCAAGAACAGAAAGCTGAGACTACAGTGGCATAGGCTCACCAAAACTGGATGGTTAAGGACTGGAAAAACATCCCCTGTTCTCAGATTCCCAGATGTGAGCAGTAAAAAGTGTTTTGGCACTATAAGACCAGTCATGGCTCCTGTGACTATGATAGCTGCAATTTCCTTTAAATACTGGACTGAAATGCTGAATAAGTTAAAATTGGAAAAACTCTCTATAATACCCAAGTTCACCCTATACACAGTGTTCACAATAAACCATAACTACATTTAAGTCTCAACACATACTGCACATTTAAAAATGATTGCATGACTATATGAGGATGTATTTAACTCACCCAGTTATAATATAATCTTCGTAGTATCAATGCAGTCATGATAACTACTGCTTAAACTTCAAAGTATAATTATCCCAACTTTCAATTATATCAATTGTGAACCAATGGCTTTATAAGGTGAAACAATAGAACCTAAAGAAAAGAGTGTATCCTCCACCTTTTTCACCTCAAAGAACAGGAGCTGATTAAGGTTCAGGACACCACACATAATATGAGATTCATCATTAACAGTCTCTCCTCTCTTAGAATGAACTAATCCTCTTCAGCACTACCCACTCACATAGTTTTAAGCACTGCCCATCTCTGAAAAGGATAGTGTGACAGTACAAATACAGAAAATCAAATATGAAATACTTTCATCACACAGTCACATCTCTATTTATACATATAACTTACGTCTGTACAAATAAAATAGAAATAAAGTGCAGCCTTTGAATACAAATAATATTTTGTGTTTACTCATCTCTATCACTCACTCATTTGCCAAACCGCTTAATGCTACTATTAGGACGGTGGAGAGCTGAAGCCCATCTAAGCCATGACCAGGCGAATCTGGGGCACACCTCGAACAGCCCGCCAGACCATCGCAGGGCCAACACACATACACAACAATCCACATTCACACTTATTGGAATTTACACACAATTGGGAATTAGTCTAATATGCATGTCTTTGGACTATGAGAGGAAACCAGTGTACCGAGAGGGAACCCATGCAAACACGGGGAGAACAAACTCCGCAAAGAAATGCCCTCGCTGAGCAGGGGATTCGAACCCAGGACCTTCCTACTTCCCTCCCATTTTGTGTTAAGTAATTAAGCTATGAGGTCCTTATGAAACAGCATAAAATATTAAAACAGTTATAAAATTATATACATCAATACATA
>JBCNYH010000012.1:36463946-36485983 GCA_039654325.1 Tandanus tandanus
CACACACACACACACACACACACACACACACACACACACACACACACACACACACACACACACACACACACATCCTAAGCAGACACACACACACACACACATTTCTTTTCTGTAATTTGTAGAAAGGATAGACTCAGTAGGATTTTCACAGCTGATAAGGATAGTAAGTGAAAAAGAAAGTGGTTCTACCTTTTTTTTTTTGCAATTATTATTCCCTTGCAGTGTAGAAATCCACTGTGACAGCACGAAAATATCTCAGTCAAACTGCTTCCTTATGTTAAATGTTTGTTTCATTACCAGTACATCAACATGTGTGAAGGGCATGTAATTAATTCTAATCGTATATGCTTTAAATGTAGGCTCTAACTTTAACTGATGAGAGAACATTAATCTTATTCTTAAACTATAATCTGCATTTGCTCGCTGTTTGTTTGTTTTATTACTTTGCATAAGTGGACTTTGATTGCATTGATTGGATCATCCTTCTATGTGTCTCCCTTTGTTTCCAAATGCAACATTGTATTCTAATCTGTTTTAAACATCTGTGTAAACTAATGTCTTTTTCCTCGTCAGCTTTCTGTCACTAATCATGTTCGTAGATAGATGTTGACTAACACTGTTATTCTTGTATGTGCTTTTACTTCCTAATACAGCATTCTCAGCTGTACTGAGACTAGTTATGACTACATGTATGACCTTTGAATGGCTATACAAATAAATACATTATGTATTTCTACCAGTATGGGTTGAGTATAAAGTATAATCCAGCTCTCTAGTCACTTAGTCAAGACACAGACAATCTACACAACTGCACCTAACGTCTCCTCTGTTCAAATAAGAATCCAGTTATTCTTTGTCATATTAAACAATTCAGTGATGTAAAGTAAAAATAAAGAGAATTATTGACACATTTTTGAGGCATGACTGGTGCGCTATCAAAGCAACTCATCAAAATCCCAAGGTGGCTTTTATCTATTTCAGTGCTGAACTCTAATTTCATTGTTTAACACTCAGCTCAAGCAATCAACTCAGCGCCTGCTCTTCAAATCTTGGCCTTGTTTACAGTCTGCTCCAAGGGACACTTAATGCAAATATACTGTCATATAATTAAATGCCAAATGGCACAATTTGTCCTCTTGTCTGGTACTGAATTAATGTATTCATGTGTTTATTTATTTATTTATGTACTTACATTATTATTTACATTTAAACAATAATGTATTAGACCACCATACTGGGTATGTATCCTTGACATGCTGGATCACCTTTACTCTTATTTACGTGTTTTCCAGATTTTCCGATTTAAGGGTGAATTTGTGTGCCCTCTCTCACCTGTCAAATTTGTCAGTGGCTATATCTGCACCTTAATTCAAACAGGGTAAGAAACCAACCACCCTATGTAGACTACATTAATGACTCTGCTAAATGCCATCAGGACCGAAATTCTCGGTGGCTCAGCGTGACTTATTGAAAAGTAGTCCAGCATGAAATACCACCCACAGCATGTTTTCCTCCATGCAGGAGAGCCTCTTTTTTTCTTTTCTTTTTTTAATCTCGGAGACCGCACTCCACCAACGTGAAGAGGAATGCACAATCAAGGATGGTTGCTAATGAGAGCCATTTACAACAGAGCCTGCATCTCATCTAGTGTGTGTCTAATTGCTGTGTGTGTAAGCTCATTTAATGTTTTGTTTACCCAGGACTGCTCTGGCCATGCCATGGCTTAGCCTCAGACCTGGGTGAAGAAAGGGTGGATAGTGAATAAATACCAACATGGAAATGATCTTCATCTATGTGCCAACTTGACTAGGTTGAGAAATCCATCAGAACAAATAGAGCGAACACTCTGTGGGTACTTCATTTGGGTAGATATCTGTAATACATCTATGTATTTTCTTCTGTTTTATCTGCACTATTGGCCTTCATTAGTTAAAAGAGGAAGGCAGAGGAAGGCTCAATTTAATTGGGAACATCCAATATCAAAGCATTGCGAGAGAGAATTAGCTTGAATGGGTGTGCCTTAGCGTGTCAAAACCTTGGGAACAAGCAGGCATCCTGTTGATGTATGCTCAGATCTTCAGACTCAGTAAACTGGATAAAGTATCGACAGAGCTGAAATCCAGATGGTGCACACACATACACACACATTGCTGTCAAAACACGCTGTCAAATTTATGTGATATATTTGGGAGTTGTTTCATTAAGGTAATGCACTATTTCCAGTGTCTGAAATAATGACAAACTGGTGTATGATTAAATCAAACAGGGATTTTCAGTTGGTTCTTAAGTTAGGGTATGTGTTTTTTTCTATTTGGCTTTCATTCTATTAAAGATAATTAAGATGTACTGAGCAGGAAGATACAGCATAAAACACAGAATCCAATGATTTATATGTCTTTATGGTTCAAGCGATTTTCTCTGGTTTGGAATTCTTTAAGGAAAATTCCTCTCACTTACCATTTCCAGCCACTAACTCTCACTGAGCTCCTAACCAGCTTTCTAGTAGAAAGCATCAATAAAGAGTGGTGCATAATCCCAGTTGTTTGTATCTTAAGGGAAACAATCGTTTACAGTTCTACAGGAGCACTTTGTCATGATGATAAAGTAGTAAGGTCCTGCGTAAATACTGGGTTGTTCACTGGTCTCTGTTGAGTGATGAAAAAACCCACAACCATATATAAAGTCCTGGACTGATGCTGGCCTGATAATGGTGGCAATACTTAGTCATCTGAATGGCAGAGAGGAGCAAATGGAACAATAAAGGTGTGGAAGTGTTTTGCAGCAGAAGTTTGGATGTGGGGGGTGCATAGCATGGAATATATCATGCTGCCAGGTGATAAAGAGAATGCAAATAAGTCATTTTTCACAGTGAGCCATGCCTTAGAATTTAAAAGTGTAGATTACTCACACAACCATTCACACTCACACCTAGGGGCGATTTGGAACCAATTAGCCCACTGTTCATGTTTTTGGTCTGTGGGAGGAAACCCACACAAGCACGGGGAGAACATGCAAACCCCACACAAAAATGCCCAAGACTGGGAATCGAACCCAGGCCTTCTTGCTGTGAGGCAGATGTGCTAACCACTGCGCCACCCTGCCGCCTAAAGGTAGGTTAAGAAAGTAAGTGTAGAAAGTAAGAAAATAAATTGGTTTGGGTGAATATTTTCCATACATACTGTAGGTATATTGGTTTGGGAGGAAACTTGCTGGGCAGAACAGAGAACATGATTAATACTATATAAATATATGATTAACTATACATAAATAGGTCCCTCTTTTGCCTTTTAAATTAAATGAGACAGTCAGACATTTTATGGCTATATTTTTAGGCTGTAATTATGATCAGGAAAATCCCATTAAAAGAGTGCAATAAATAAGGATCTACTGCAGAATGTTACACCCAACTGAGAAAAGCTTGTTTAAAGCATCAACATAATGCAGATGTGTTCACATGACATTTTCAGATTCTGTATTATCTAGTGCAGGCAGTTCCTAAAAACAGTCACTTTTTCTGTAAGTTCATACAGAAAAGTGTCTTAGAGTTGTTTTCTGACTAGAGGTGAATGCAGTGTTTGAGTATAGAGTATCAAATTGACAAAATAAGATAAAATAAGTTTCATTCAGGTGGAAAGGTGGCGTAGTAGTTAGCATGTCTGCCTCATAGCAAGAATGCCTTGGGTTTGATTTCTTGAATCTGGCGTTTCTGTGTGGAGATTGCATGTTCTTCCTGTTCTTATGTGGGTTTCCTCCGGATACTCCGGTTGCCTCTCACAGTCTAAAGACATGCACATTAGGCAAATTGGCTGTTCCAAATTGACCCTAGGAGTGAGTGTGTATGGTTGTGTGTGTATGTGTGTTGCCCTGCGATGGTCTGGCAAGCTATTCAGGGTATATCCCACCTTCACCCAGTGTCGGCTGAGATAGGCACCGGCCTCCCCACAACCCAGGTAGAATTAAATGGTTCTGAGTGAGTGAGTGAGTTTCATTCATTTCTACATTTTAGTTGATTCTGAGACAGGACCACTTCAACAAAAATATTAATTATACACTCAGGCACAGCAATCACTTGTTTAAGGTTTACTGAGCAAACTTATACATGTTCATCCAAATATGAAGGCAAAACAGTCAAACTTTTTAAAATCATGGCACAGAAACATACATAAATCATGGGATGCTTCAGACAACACAAGGATGTTTTTTTAGTATGTTTGTTATATGGTGATATTAATGTTTTAAAGATGTCAAACATAGCTTTATCATTGCAGTAACAGATTTTTTTGTGTGCTGGTATGGCTTTTAGAATTCAGTCCTAATGTCAATGTTCGGCTTTGCTAGCATGGTGGAAATGAGGCATAAACTAATATCACTCTGCCCTGTGTGTTGAAACGCCATATCTACTGTATATTATAGCAATAATGGGCCTCATGCACGAACCACGCTAGCTACGAACAGATTTGTTAGCAATCGTCATGTACAAACAATTTATATGAAATAGTGGCATTCACCAAGTATTTAGATTTTTTTGTACAGGTACTAACAAAGTTAAGCTGGCAATTTAAATATGTTACAGGGATGATAATTATAATGATAAATCTTCAGCATAGCAATCTACAAAGTAAACAACATTTCTCTGACCACTTATTGTACTGCGACATAGACTGTACACTTTCCACTGATTTAATACAAAGACACATTGATATTACATTAGTACAAAAAGGCAGCAGGTGTAAGATGTAGATATGGCTGGACTGATTTGGAATTTGACCTTATGTTAGTTCTTGCTTTTAATATTTTGCAGCATAGTTGTTTCTGTTTCTAAAGATTTATGAGGGGCCATTTGAAGTTGTAATCTTTCCTACTGGTGACAGATATCACAGTAGTGCTAGGTGGCTTGTTGTTGCACAAGATGTAAGCAAGTAATATTAGCTAGCTTTCTAACATTAACCAGCTGTAAAAAAAAAAATGTGGTATTGATTTCTTTTAGACTCAATCCCACAGCAGGCCTACAGCAATTATAGACTGGCAATGTAAACACTGAATGATAGTATTTTACCTTATCACAATCCGATATTTAAATACATAAATGTACACACACACACACACACACACACACACACACACACACACACACACACACACACACACACACACACACAGACACACATACACACACTTAATATATATTATATTAAGGACAGAGGAGCACAACAACTGTGTATTTTTATTGTGAACATACTCAAGTGTATATGTGTGTTCCTGTAACTTTTCAAAACAATATTACATGATGGCAAAGAGTAAACATTCGAGCTACAGGGTAAAGTACAGTCTGGCCTTAAGAATGGCTTTCTGTGTAGACTTGGACTTGTGTTGGAATTTTTAGATGAACGTCATTGTTTGCCATTGGTCTTGCTTGTAAGTTTGTCTATGTAGTCATTAACAGTGCAAAAATGAAGCCAAGTGATTGAACTAAAGGTTTTGAAGGTGATTTCCTTCCTTCTTTCATTTTTCTTTTCTTTTTTTTTTTAGAATTCTAATTTGATCTCAAGTAGTCTTGATCTTAGACTTGTCTTGGTTTTGTCAACAGCTTTATTAATTAAAGTACTGCATCATTTAGTTAAGAGTGATTATGGCGGAAATTACACTATTATATTTTTGAACAAATAAAGCTTTAGAAAGATGGGATGTGGAAGGGAGCATCTGATTCTCAGATATGATGATGGCCCAAATTCCAGCTTTCTCATAGAAATGAAATCACTTATGGATTTAGGCTATAACCACATACTTACATGCCAAATCCACAAGAGGAAATTGAACCCATTCAGCCAGCTCAGTTCATGGGAGTAAAGGGAATAAAGACTTTCTTATGCATGAAACATAAGCTGAACCAAAGTGTGAAAAACCAGTAGAAGGTTTTAGCATTTTTAAATGAATCCATCTAGTACAACTTGACAGTTTGGTTAATAGTTACTTATAATTACACTGAACAAAATCTACTGATGTTATTAACTAAATGATGGTTAATACTGAATGTCTTATGAGAAACAGATTGCAGTTCTGGCTATGAAGATGTTTCCAATAGAAGAAAGCGAAGTCATCTCTCTACATCATTCGAGACAACTTACTTCTGTTTGGGCTCTGGTTGGTTTTGTTTATGAAAGTGTTCTGCTCGCCGTGTCGAACCATGACCAGCCATGCAGCTTATCAAAAACACCTGTTGTGTTTAAGGTTGTTGAATAAAAGCTCTATTCAAGCTCCCCTCTCACTCAGTCTCAGGTACAGCATGAACAGCAACTGCTGGCTAAAGCTTTGTAAAGACATTAATATGGAACATGAAAGATTGGTGCATCCAGAGATCATATCCTCATGGCATTTGGCTATCTTCATGAGTAGTTTGCCTTGTTTGAATTATGTTGCTTTAGGCAATAACAAAAAATATCAAAGAAGAAGGCTGCATAAATAATTCACTGGGCTATTTCATCCATATACTATGAAGGTTATATCTAAAGAAAGTATAAATAAATCTGTGTGTGTGTGTGTGTGTGTGTGTGTGTGTGTGTACATACATACATATATATATATACAGGGCATGATGAAAATCTATACATAATAACATCTAAACATGATAACAAGTGAACTGATGCATCACACCCATGACACATTGTTGACTGTGAATTACTATTATAGGACTGTCAGAAAAATTCAAAGCAGTGGAAGTACATAATATATAGTTGACAGTAATCAATAATGTTGTGGTTTTTTGTTTTTTTTGTTTGCTTTTGCTTATGGAACAGCAAAATTCCATATGTTAAATTTGAAAAACGGGTTTCCTTATTTATCCATCATATAAATATGGAAGTAAAAATCTCCACTATTTTCTTGCATTCAGTGGAAGTACTGCACTTACACTGCATTCATGTCCAAATATGATTCCTCAGCATTCCATAATAATTTTTTTTTTTTAATTTCAATTTATTTATAAATAAATAAATATATATAATCTTCAGTATTGCAGCATCTCACCAAAAGACCTGGAAAGAACTGCTGCAGACAGAAAGCTTTGGAAAACTGTCAGTCCTTCAGCACTTATTCAGGCTGCAACATTATCAGCTCCAACCAGTACAGACTTCCCATGTCCAGTCTATGAAAATCAGTGTACTTCTAGAATTGGCCTATGTAGTTATATGAGGACTCACAATAGATTGCATAGCACAGTGATCACCAGATATAATGGACAACCAAGAAGACCACTGCATACCAGGAACACTGAACAAGACCTGGCGGAGATGAATAGACCCAGTTGTCAAAGCCCCTTACACTTGTTCATTTTTCCTGCTTACAACACATCAACTTCAAGAACTGACTGTTCACGTTCTGTCTGATACATCCCACTCACTGGCAGGTGCCACTGTGATGAGACAGTTATTCAAATCACCTCACAGTGCTCATAATGTTTATAATGTTGGGGCTGATTGGTGTATATCTGATGTCTATCAACAATATAGCATTAAAACTCAATCACTGACAGTCCACATGAACAAAACCAAGCAATATAATTTATCTTTGTTACATGTTAAATCTTGTACCATTTCTGTATATTCTGAATGATTACTAAATGCATTCATAAAAAGGGAATACAAGGAAATACCAACATCTTTTGCAAAAAACTTTTATTGTCTATTTCATAATCAGCCAAATACTCCAGCGAATAATTAAGGACGAAACATTCTGTACAAGTTTCTTGCATTCAGTGGCAGTACTGCACTTAGACTGCATTCATGTCCAAATACGATTCTTCAGCATTCCATGATGACAAGATTATGAGATAAATGTTTTTTTCCTAAATAAATAATTATATATTAACTTAAATCACCGAATAAGTCAGTAGTGAACAGTCGTCAGTATTACTGTAGAGAAATTGGTAAACTTGAATACTAATATTTACTTCTGAAAAACACCAAAACAGACCTGTGTATTTGTCTCACTGGAATTAAGGTTCAGATGTATTGTGCACATGCAGAGGCCCTGGCTTCATGGAATGAGGCCTGGGACGTGCTGTCCTGTCTCAGCTGTGATTCATGGCATTGACTGCCACCTCTCCCTCTCATCTTACCATGTGTGTGAGAGAGCAGACATGTGGGTGCTCTCACATCCTCATACTGGAGTATAATCAGTCCGACAACACCTCTGAGAAAGACCTTCAGAATGACTTGCTGGAAACCAGGGTGGTCCAAAGATGTGAGGACGCGGGAGTTCTATTTTGCTTGTAATAGCTTAAAGCTAGAAGTTAATGCATACTGCAGGATCTGTGGTAAAGTAACCAGAGAGCTTCCTCTGTCAAATTCTCACTAAGCTCAGGCTCATGTTCCAAATGTAAATTCACACCAAAGATGAATTGGCTTGGATTTTGCTCCATCTTCCAGACTGCATAACTGTGCAGAAGGAAAAATTCAAACTGACCTTTAATAAGATTGGATAGATAAAGTCTAAATGGTATACTGAAAAAAAAAAAGAATGGGGGCGCAGTCTGAGAATTTTATTATGAAAGACACGCAGGTCCCCATAAGAGATGTGCTTTAACATGCAAATGGATTCAGTACACAGAGTGAAAACCTCTGGATCCAGTTTTACGATTGGTTACACTAAATTGACAAACAGAGGATAAGATTACACAATCAATACCTGCTGCGGAGATCATTTGACTTGTTTACATTGTTGCATGAAAAAAAAAGCCTTAAAGAAAGCCAGCATGTGTTCCATGATACCCGTGTTTTAGTCTTTGCCGTGTAAAGAGGCTCAGATGTGCTTTTGAGCTGCATTCTAAACTCACACTCTGAACCAACAGAATGTTATAAATTAAAGTGAGTGCGAGATGGAATTCTTTAGATTGGGTTGTTTTGGATTATTTTCTGACTAAATATAAAGTCAACTTTGATTATGTAAACAATCTCTGATAACAATGCATAGCTAAGATATATGTAAATGATATGAACTTGAGTAACATATCAACTACAAATACCATTATAGGTCAACAAACTAAGATTCAAATTGAGACTCCACATAGTCCACACAGATGAAAAGCTTGTTTGACAGGATATTTGGCTGGATATCATGAACTTTGGATATGAACAGAGCAAAATAGTTATAATCTGATATGTTTATAAAAGACCTTGAAACTTATGGAAGTGGAGTTTTTTTTACTTGGCAGATCACGTGTGTTTAACCCATATCATAAACACTCTGTCAATAAAATCCAGTGTCTATGTGATAATATAAGTAAAAGTGATACGTCGTAAAATAGCCAAAATCTTGTAAAATCTATAAATGACCTCATTCATTAGAATGCCCTATGTCTGATAAAGCTCTTTGAATTAACCTGAATTAAGACCATGTTCCTATTGCTAAAATATTTTATTTCCATTGTGTGTCAGCCTATATATGAAACAGACCTACAGAACCTGTTTTTATAGAGCGGAGCTCATTCTGTGAGCTGTACATGGTACACACTTTAGCCTACCTGCACACTGAGAAAGACAGGGCAGAGGAGAAACATGGAATCCCACCAAGCATAAGTAAAGAAATAGAATCAGGAATACTTTGGTTGGGTGGACCAAGCTTGCCCTTATGTCAACATTTTCCATAAGCTGAAGTGCTAGTGGACCATCACATAATGAGCACTGTAATAGCTGTAACTTCTTTCAAAGTAAATTAAGCAGCAAAGCTCTCTTTGCTGAGAATCATCTTCTGAAATAATCCCGGGATTATCTACGAGGAACACTTCAGTTCACATAAGGCTTAGTCACAGAAGAAAAGTCCGACTGTGCTGTGCCTAAATATTAATATGTAAATTATGTTGTCTCATTTTAGTGGGTTCTGAAAGAAGACAAATAAAATCATTTGGTACACCATGTCTCTCCCAGCTAGACTTGCATAAATGGCCTATGTGGGTAGTAAATGGGCTGAAATATGGGTCCCATATAAGATGTCCACAGGTTCCATAATGGCCCCATGTCACCTGCCCACATGAATTCATTTCCCATTGGTAACCCAACTATGACTCACTTAGGTGGTCCATCTGGGCTTGCCAATGTGAGATGCACCTACATGACCCAAGTGAACCCCAGTTAATCAGAATCAGAATACTTTATTGATCCTGGAGGAAAGTTTGGAAATTGGAAATTGTGTAAGATGCCCATATTGGGCCCATACCCACTTTTTGCCCATGTAGCCCAAACATAACCTACATGGGGCCACTATGGAACCCATGGACAACCCTGTGCTGTCCATGACATTAATGTGAGTTTTTCTCATTCCCTATTTAAAAAAGAGCTGCATCCTGTTTGAATGCCACAACATGCTTGTAAAAGTCCATGAATACTGTCCTTACAAAGCGCCCTGTGATTTGAGTACTTCTAACACTGTTTGACAATCAACAGCACTTGTAAACGAGTCACAGCCAGAATGGAAAGAGCCAGTAATTGTAAATGTCAGGCAGAATTAAGAGGGGAATAAATTGTTTTACCTTGGTGCAGCAGAACAACAAAGCAAAAACAGGGAACACCACCCACTCTTCCCAACAGGAGGCCTTTGTACAATGCTGCACTCTGAATGAGGAGGCCCTGTTGTGACAATTCCTAATTGGGGAAACATGTTCCATTTAATGAACAATAGTGTAAGTCATTTATGATTTGTGAATTGGTGCGTTATCACAGTTAAATTTGTTGTATCCCTGGGTGCACACATGAATAGGTAACCCATCTTTTCCATTAATTTCACACAGTGCCACTTTTATTATTACTGAGCATTTACTTATTGTTTTGAGTGTCTCCTTCTTTTCTATATAACTGCACTGTCAGATTAATTTAAATAACTTAGCTTTTATCAGCCATTTTTCTGGCCTTTTTAAAACTAATAACAAATCATACAGATATGAGTCCAGGGGATGGATGAGTAAACTATAGTTTGTATATACTACAATATACTATACGGCATTATCACTAAATACATACTTTAATATAGGTAAGATATACTGTAATGCATTAGCATATACAATGGCTTTTTTTTTTTTTTTTTTAAATCACCCCAGAAGTAGAATACAGACATATGTACCCATAAGTCTTAGGCTTTTTACCCCCAAGCCTAGAGCTTATTTCACTTTCTGTAGCATGAAGTGACAAAGAGTTCAACTCCTCCTGGATGGGATGCTAGTCCATTGCAGGGCACACTTATGGTTAAGACCATGCCCAGGAGTCTTAGCACAGTGGGGGTCTAACAGGGATTCAAACCTATGACCTTTCGATCACGAGCCCACTACTCTACGACTACACCACCAGCCCCACAAAATAATAGCAATTTAGTATTTTTGAGGTTGTGTTAAATTTCATGATGGAAGGGGTAGAAATGATTAGTCATGTCTCAGCTGTATGGAAACATTCTGCACACAGAGGGAGGGGCAGGCCCAGCTAATGAGAAGATCTAAATTAGAACAAAAAACAACTGCATTCCTACAATTTTAAGATTTGTGGATTTGGAAGCCATCAAGCTCTCAGAGTAAAGATAAAAGCAGTCCCTCTCTAAATGCAGGAATGGAGTACAGGCTAGAAGTGCTCTGCCTGTGGGCCTGAGGTCAAAACAGCCATATACCCATGTTGTTTTATAAGTGAGTTATGGCAGATTCTTCCAGCTTCCTCTCAGCCTGGGTAAAGCCTGCGCTCTTGTGGGTTCCCCTCCCAGCATGCTGCATCCAAGCAGTTCTGTGGCTTCTTTGTCTGGCACGCAGTGCAGCCCATAGGGAGCCCCATCCACCCCAACCCCTAGTGTCCAGATGTTGCCCCTATGTAATAAGCAGCCCGATCTGCTCTGACACTGTTTACACTTCACTGTAATATAACCTTTAAATGAATTTCCTCCATTTAGAAAACAGAAAAGGAAAAAAAAGTGTGCAGGTGTCTTCTCAATACTATAAAGAAAGGACTGAGCATACATCGCTATAGAGTTTGAGTAAAATTATGTGCTAATATATATATATATGTTTGATAGAAGAGGCATTGAGAAGATTAACTGCACTTTAAAGCATCTCATTTATAGCTTGAGCAAGATCAGAATAGTGACAGTAGACAATAACGAGTGCACAGCAGGGACCCACACTATAAAAGTCACAGACAAAGATAGTTGCAGTTAGAAGTCTGTAAATCATCAAAATGGTTCATTTAACTGCTTTTCATATGTGACAGTGCTCTATGAAATATATATTCAATGTGAGATCAGAGTGTGCATACACAGCATGGGGGACTGTGTTTGACACTCTGGCTTTAGCAGATTCTATAGTGCTAAGGTCTGCCACTAATGAAACATGCAATATAATCAAATGCAAAAGAGATCTGGTAACATCATATAATCAAATGCATGTAAAAAGAGACACATTCAAGCTGTGAGTGCGGAATCAATGACACCATATCATTATGATTTAAACAGACCCACAATTAGGACAAACACAACAAGATGTTAACTGAATACTTGCCACATTTACGTACACATGCAATGATGTATTTATAGTGACTCAGCATAGGCTTTGATCATAACGAGAGCAAAGTCAATAGTAATCATGTAATGGACCCTGCAATCTCCAAACCACAGCATGTTGTCTGATTTCACTCCTGGAAATGGAAGTGACTATTCTTCATCCATAGCAAATGTTTTGGAAACTAGTCAGTGTACTTGAGTGGTTTTCACTTGTCCCACTCCAGATGATAAAACGTAATGACTGCATTAGCTGGCAACAGTCTCTCGTGTATGCAGAGCTTGAAATGCTTCTCTTTTGAACATGCTATATACAAAAATATAAGAAACATTAAGATATTACAAAATTATATTTGAATATATTGACTCTTATACCAAAGATTCAGTATCTGAAAATTGTATGAATGGGAAATTGGAACAAAAAGATGTTATTTTCCTTGATTCATAGAGAGGACAAAATCATAGTTGGGCATTTATGGTGATGAAGTTCCCTTTTGCATTTGACAGGTCATTTGTTATACAAACAGGAACAGAGGAACGTCTTTAATCCCATGACCTACTTCCTTCTTGAAATGCTATTGACTTTTCCCTTGGTTACAGAGAGATTGACGAGCCATCCCTGTAACATGTACTACAGAGGCTCCGTACGGTTCAGTCAAACACACACACACACACACACACACACACACACACACACACACACACACACACACACACACACATAGTCACAAATGCTATGACAAAGTTACTTCAGCCTTGTGGCAGTCAGTCGAAGTCATTAGTGGACAGATTAAATGCCCCATTTATATTTAGTTCATTAACCTTGAGAAGGCACTTGATTAAAAAAGATATAAAGGTTGTAGCAATGAGGTTTCAAATGCAGACTCTTCCATCTTTAGGGACAAACACAGAGCTGAAATTATTAACACATGCCATCTCCAGCTTTATTGCTGACCCCTGACCCCTTTGCAGGAAGTGACCTTGGCGGATATCGTGCCCATAGTTGAAGCTGCTAAAGTCAAAGCTGTTTATGGCTTTGCAAGGTGTTGTTCTGCTCTGTGCTGCAGCTGCAAACAGCTGGAGACTTTTAAGGGCTGGAAGAAGAAGACTGATGTGTCTCTGGGTGTCTTTAAAGAATGCGTCATATAAAGTAATTGTGGTTATCTGATCTTAAACAGTTTAGCAGTTGTTTTGTATGTTTTTTTTTTTTTAATATGTTTTTGTATTGAAGGATCTTGTGTGATTCATCGTAGAGTCATATCCCTAACATTTTATTTTAAACTGTAAAGGGAAGTCTTAGCATGTTCCATTGCTATTCTACAAAAGCTGCTGCAAAGAAGCCGTGGCTCACTGAGAGTAAACATTATCCTACACTTCACTCTGTGGTCTTGCGCACTTGCACCTGTCTTAAAGCTGTACATGTCATGGCATGTCTCTTAGTACACAGGAGCCTTGAAGGAGCAATGGTGGGCATCACAACACCTACAGAACTAACAGTGCAGTGTCTCACACAGTTTCTTCACCCTGATCTGTCCTTTTCCTGAGACTGTGAACTTCCAGCACATCTGGCCTTTCACATCTGTTCTGTCTCACACTTTCTGGGTAGAGCAGCGTTCCCATCACTCATGTCTCAGGCAGTTGTGTTTGATGATTAGGAAAAGCTTAAAAAAATCAGTTACATTAAAAACAGCATCACACAATAAACTCAGGTTCTAAGTATGTATTGAAGAATATGGATTGTTTATTGAAAATGGGTTGAACATGACCTGTATGGGCTATCTGTTATGAACCGAAGACACAAGAGATCTGATAAATGTGAACCACATGGATGATGCATAATTTTTTGAATCTTCAACACAATAGGATGCTTGTTTATAGATTTGAGTATCATTCATAAGTACAAGGGAGTATCATTTTATAGTTTCCTGCTGTGGGCGAGAAATGTTTGAGCAATCTCATAGCATAAATCCCAGCATATGAATGAGTGTTTCAGTTTTATAACCAACTCAGTGCATCCTCATAGCGCTGTATCACTAATGTAGCAATGTGGAAACCAAATATTAAACGTATTCATTCTTGTAGCTAAACATATGGCTTTTTCCATAGAGTAACTTCCTGCTGTAGCACTACTGATTCTTTAGATACAACAGATGCTAGAATCTGCAGGAACTTTCCGTTTGGGTTGGAACACTGCAATGTAACTCCTGTTGCCTTAAAACAAACAAACAAACAAACAAACAAACAAATAAAACAAAAAACCCTACAGTCCTTATACAAGAACATGAAACACAGTCTAAGACTAGATCTACATTGTCCTGCATAGCTACCTGTGTTCTAAGGCGCAACTGACCGAGAAGCAGAAGATGGTGACTAAAGGGTTTATTAGAATGAGTGCCCCAAAGGATCTACTACGATCATTGGAATAGGAGAGCGGTCAAGTAAAATCACTATGACACAATCCTCTCTGCATTCATTCTTTAGAAAATAACTTTTTTACACAGTTTATTATAAAAATATAAATGTTTCCACTACAAATCATTTTACATTAGTAGACAAGGCCATCTACATTTGCACACCCACTTACATCCTCACACACGCATACAGGCCACTTTAACGGAAGAGTAGAGGAGGACAGGGTGGAGGGAAAAAAACAGTATTGCTCTCTAGAAGTCATGTTTTAAAAAGTAAAATGTGCAACACTGATAATGTCGTCACATAACCATTTCATAACTTAGTGTATGCTACAAATCAAACAAACAAACAAACAAACAAACAAACAAACGAAAACACTCAAATTAGCACGATATACTGTTTGTTATCAAATAAATAGGTCATTACTGTTTTTTTTTGTAAAGTAAAAAACAAATATGATACAAAAAAGCATAAAATATAATACAGATGAAAATTTGCTTTTTTTTTTAAAGTTTGAGCAGATTTTCTTTCATTCTTTTATACATACAAACATTTGTACAAAAGGATGGCCAGGTGTGTTCACCATTGCTGTTATTACAGGGTGTGTTTACATACAGTATGTACATGCTGAGAGCTGAAGGAGCAGCAACATTTACAGGCAGATTGAAGGGTAGAAAAGGAAGAGCTTAATGTTTCCATCATTTTAGAGAAAGTCGCTACCTATCTGGATAATTCATGTTCTGAATAAACCATGTCAAGACACTTAAATGAAACCTTTTTAAGCATTAAGCATTCTTTTCCCTATTTGATCACTTCTATTTCTGTTTGTAGCCAAAAAGTATTCGATGAACCAATGCCACAGAACATTAGTCTGAAGTAGTCATTTGCATGGTATTTACTTGTTCTTGCTCTTTAGCATCCTAAAATTGAATGAGAGCTGTGCATCCTGAGCTTTTGCACTAGAGACATCTTACTTGATATTGTCCCTAAAGTACTTTCCCTCAAATATATTAGTGCCGTTTGAAGATTTATGAAATTTCACAGCAGGAAATGGTACACTTTGCTCTTCACTGAGATCCTTCATTCCTGTCATATCTCACACTTCCAAAGCCCTACCACATTATATTCTTTGACCTTCTCTCTCTGTGATCTTATTGGACAGATACAGATGTTACTAACACTTAAGACCACATTGCTAAACGTTTCTCTACGTGATCTCAGAATGTTGCTCAGAAGGAAGCCAGATCAGGGATACACATCTAGGAACTTTACAATTGCATTGATTTTTTTTTTTTTTCAAGTAGTTCACAAATTCACATATTCACTTTTGGTTAATGCAATTGTTCATTTACAGGTTTTCTGAGCACCAAAAGAAAGCATTTGCTTTAAGTGGCATGAAGAGTACAATAATGGAGTACATACATAGTGTCTTAGTGTTAATCCTTATTTTCTAATTCTGTAATAGTTAACCATATATGCTGCTCAATGTGTTACATCCACCGAAAGATGAGGAAATTACTGAAATATCAATATACATTTATTGGATATTCCTGCTTTTATCATCAATTGCACTGTAGTTTACTGGAATCCATTCCCCAGCTCTCTGGTTCTCGAGTGAAATCTTAAAATTAAAGGCATCTCTTATGTATTGGCAAGCATTTTTTCCTCTTCAACTAACTAAGACACACCCATTCCAACGGCACAAAAACCAGTAAGGCATGTGGATGAAACAGGCCTTAATCTTGAGTTCATGTTCTCCATATGGGTGTCTGCATTACAAAGTTTTTGCATTTTATAACCCTCCTGTCATGTGTTAAGAGCTGTTAGTTTTATCTGCACAGAGAAGACACTTCTAAGTTCCTGATAGCGCCATCTTGCTCTTCATACAGTGCTCTGTTGATCTGTGGGGAGATTATGGGAGCCTAGAGTCCTGCCCCAGAGCTTAGTTTGAGCAGAGATGCCCCACTTGCTTTTTATTCTTCTTTATTGCATAAAGCAATCCAATAACAGGCCTCAATGCACACTTTCTGCCTTAGCAATGTGACTGGGTGCAGGAACAACAGCCGTTCTCCAGGAGTGTTGCTCTGCTGTGCCCTGATATGCTAACATTGTTCTTTATGCCTTTTGTTATATTCATAATTTCTGTCTTTTAAAATCAAAAGCAGCATCAGTCTCCTGAATGTCTCTCTGTTCTGTTCTTCCGTGTATTTAGTAAATTTTTTCCCCCATTCTCTTTTTAGACAGGAACAGGGCCGTTTTTTGAGTGTGTTTCAAGTGCTTTGATACTGCTCACAATCTTCATCTGAGGTCCAACAAATGTTACATTGACTTTCTTGGAGTCCCTGCGAGATGAAGGAGAGGGAGAGAAAAAGTATGAGTGGTGCAGTATTCACTGAATGACAAGTTCAAATCTATCAGTCACTGAGAGAGAACACTGTTTTGCGCAGCTGAGGAAGGTCCTGTGAACGATTTTAGAGAGTAAAAAGCTAATTCCAGAATTCTTTGATTAAAGGTATAGCACCTTTTTTTTTCCAATTTCATGCAAAGGAGAATAAAGCCTGCAGATCCACCAAGCATGTTATACATTACATATCCCATGCACATGGTCAATGTTATCTGTAACATCCTGAAACACTTTTTTTTTTTAAATATTATGACATTAACACATTAGTGCTGTGTAGGGAGAAAAGGGCATTCCTTTTTATTTAAATTTACTGTCCCATTTAACCGTTGTTATGTTGGACAATCAAAGCATATTAGTACAAGCTCATCTACAGTAGGTTAGAATTCACACTGTTAATTAGCTGTGCTTTTTAGCATGTGCAGTCAGAGTCTTCTACTGTCTTCTAAGCAGAGGTTTTAGGAGATAGCCAGCACACAGAAAACCATGATCCAATTCCAAACCCACCGTCCACGCTGTAAGGCTTAAAGAGTCGTAATTCCCATGGATGGCTCCCACTCGGGACAAGTGGCTGCAGGCCTGACCTCAGCCAGACAGATGCTACGGACAAAGCAAACCTTTAAAACGACTGTTGTATTTACTGCCTGTAATACATTTGATCCCTGACCAAGCATCAATACGCATCAGCTACTAACAATTATATCTATATATAATATATAGATAATAATATAATCCAGAACATTGAGAATCATTGTGCTACATAGAAATGCACATGCTATCTGCAATATCATCAGTGAGTACAGTACAAAAATATAAAAAACATTTTTGTTACTCATTGCAAGCCAAACCAAACAAACAAACAAACAACAACAAAAAAGACTAGTTATTTAAAAAAAAAAAACATTTGACAGACTAATCATTTAGGTCTAAATTTGGTATTTTATTAAATACAGAACACTAATAACTAAACAGAGAAATAATAATTATTTGGTATTTTTAACATTCTTTGTATCTTTCTGGCAAATGGACACTACCATAATAGGAATGGTTTTATTTTAATTAATTAATCAATTAATGCATTCATTCATTCTTTCATTCATTCATTCATTCATTTATTTATTTCTTACAGAAAGGGCATACTATAAGCACAATGACCCATTTCTTTACTTGAAGATTGATGCTTAATTTAGAAATTCAGCAGCCTGTCTCCTGAGGATGGTTAGTATGGACATAAAAAGAACCCAAGTGCTTCTTATCTGTAAGGCATCAATTTTAGGGAACATTTCATTTCATTTAGTAGGTTTTATGTCTTTAGAATTATTATTTAAACATTAATGTAATTATAGAAAGTAGCAAAAGTGACGACCAGTAATTCTGTTAGGTGGACGTGCTAACCACTACACCACTGTGCCATGCTTGATTAAACAGCAGTCTGTTGAATGGACGGCATGTCAAACCCAAATACACTCAAAATCACATCCTAATTTCAGGATAAGCAGCATATACTTTACAACCCAAAATTATAAGCAGAGGCTTACCAAAGTAACTAACAGAAGTTTTTTTATTAAACAAATATTATACAAAAGCCATTTAAAGGGTATTTAACCATAACTCATTTAATGATCAATGTCTACTGTCTCCATTTTCATCCAACTGTATGGTACAGTCAACTCCCTGTATTAGGCCAAATCATGAGAAAACATCTGCATCTTAAACTACCTCATTCTGGGTCATGGCTATGGGAGAGAGCATCTATTTGCATATAATTATTTACCCAGAACTCTAAACCAAATATACACATAAAGCATTCGTTGGGGCCAATCTCTCACTGGTTAGCTGTTTCCTCTAGAGGGGTACAACGCAGAACAAGAAAACCACTGCCCCAGGACCAAGGCTTTGATCACGTTGATTATGAATGTCACATTATTTACACTGTCAAATACCTTATCAGTTGAGGGGAGGAAGTGTCTGTACAGATGTTATTTGGGTTACAAGAAAATTTCTTGCCAGCTAAGACACAACATTTTCTCAGAAGCAAATATGCAAAGATGTGAACCAAAGCTGGGACTGGTATTTTAACTGGAGGAGCTTTGTAAATAAGGCCTTCATTGTGTCGACTGTTTGGGGTGGTCACAGTATCCAGTCCATACATAAAAAGGGACCACACTCGTGTTGCCTGTCTGACTTGTTTCCAGTTTGCTTCTATGTGACAGGTTTGTAAAAAGGTTGCTGTATGTCTGCTGTTTGTCAGTGCAAAAAACCCATAACTGTTGCATTTGAAAGGAAACCAAACATTTCTACGGTCTGATGTGTATACTGCACTCAAATCATCACAAATCACTCTATGCGTTGTACATGTATACCAGACACGATTATCTGTTTTCCCACCCGAATCCAAGAACTACAGTAATGAGTTAGAGTACAGATTTTTCTGAATGAAAGCAGTCTTACTCAGCAGACGTCTTGGGTAGTGTATCACAAGAGCTGTAGCTGACTCCGCTAAAAGCCTCTTTACAGGGTAGAGTCCTTGCACTCTCTAGCCAGTGGCCCACTGTGCTGAATGACGTGATGTCTGTGTTGGTCTGGAGCTGATTGATCGGCCTGGGAGGAAAGATAATGAATATGAAATCTCTTAACGTTTTGGAAAATACTGTGTTGTTATTATTCTTATACCACAGCCTTCAAACCTGATCTCGCAGAAGGTGTTGATTCATTTTATATAACAGTGTGGTTCTGAAAGTAGTGCCATTAAACAGTAAGGATTATAAAAACATGCTCATCCTAATATATTATCATTTTTATAAAGGGACTTAAATGTTGGAAGTATGGCAGAAGCTCCACATGAACAGAATAAAAAGGTATGTAATCATTTGGTGAAGTTTCCCATGAAGAGACACTTTCAGGACAGACAGCTTATTTTGCCTAAGCCTCTGTTGGCAAAATCGTTGAGAAATGTAAGAGGTGATGTTATGTGTCGTCTAAGGTTTTGTCATAAATCAAGTATTATGGGAAGACATTACTCAACCTGATCCAGGATTCAACTGGTTTCTTAAGAACGAAGGAGCTGTTGGTCTGAAAGGGGTGAAGTACGGAGTACATGTACACACTGGTTTTAGCAATACAGGGTCAGGCAGGGAATCAAACCTGTATCCTCAGAATAGTAGCTCAGTGCCTTCTCCATTACAGCATAGCATCTACACCATGAAAACTGACGGCACTTTTTAAGCCATTACCATAATGTCTTATTGTTATATATAGGAATATAAAGTATGATGAAATGAATTACATTAAATTATTGTGTTCTAAACAAAATAAACACTTTAAGATGTGCTGTTTTTTGGGGGGGAAGATAAAGTACTGAATATTTTATTTATTTAAAAAGTAAAAGTATAAATGACAAGCTCATGAGTATGCATGTTGAAAAAAAGCAAACATGTTGCTGTGGCTGTGGAGATGCAAAACTTTTCTCCTTCATCCACGTTAAAGCAAACATTCCCTGGTATACATAGAGAAAAGCTTATTTTAATGTTGCACCATCTCTGCCTACATCTCGGTGTGCTTGTTTCCACTGGTTGTATGTATCAGAAGCACATTTACGAGGTAAAAACTGTCCATTCAGTGAATAATTCAATGGACCCAATAAGACACAATCAGATACCATACAACAAAATCAGATATCTGGTTACAGTTACAAATATGTAAATATGAGATATCTTATTATTTCTTTGGCATGTGGAGACTTTATAACTTAGTTATATTTAAACATATAGATAAATATGGTTATACTATATCCCAGAGAAACATTCTAATTTAATCAAACCTAATTTTAACTCAAAACAGATTTAGCTAAGCAATCTGCATATACATCTGTGCTCACATATTTTAGACATACATCATGTTTCAGACCAATATATTTATATTCAAAAGTCATTATTGTTTCTTGAACACTTGTCTGTAGTATATAAGACTGACCGTGGCATAGGAAGGAGAATGGGAGACTGACAATGGGGGGATGGAGGGATTATTGTGGAAACTGAATTTGCCCTCCGTTACCATATTTACACAATAGACAAGAAGCTGCTGTACAAAACTTGTGCGAGTTAGGATTAGTATAACAATATAGTGTATAGTATAACATTACATAATATATGTAACTTTTTATTCCACAATTATTAACACACCTTTGACTTGAATAAATTATTGAGTAAATTACTGCTGTGTACAGAGTGTATTTCTTTCTATTCCATAAACTGGACATTCATTCATTCATTTCTTCGTCAAACCTTATTTGCTTAATCCAATTAGGGTCACAGGATGGCTGAAGCCTATCTCAACCAACTCTGGGCAAAGACATTGTACACCCTGAAAAGCTCACCAGTCTATTGCAGGACCAACACTCACAACCATTCACACTCTCACCCAGGGGCAATTTGGAACAGCCAATTAGTCTAACGTGCATATCAGTTAGAACAGTGGGAGGAAACCCACGCAAGCAAAAATTCCCTGGCAAGCCTGGGACTCAAATCCATGACCTTCTTGCTTTGAGGCGGACATGCTAACCACTACGCCACTCTCCCGCCCATAAACTGGACAGCTATAACAAATTTAGGATATCAACCTTATGAAGTGGGGCAGTGGTGGCCTGGTGGTAGGGTGCTGGATTACTGATCCCAAGGTTGGGGGTTCAAGCCCCACTATCAGCGGG
>JBCNYH010000012.1:36502694-36530045 GCA_039654325.1 Tandanus tandanus
TTATATATATATATTCATTCATTTTATAATATATAAAATATCCTAATGAAACCTCAAATGATGAGACAGAATTCTGTCAGAAGTTTGTGCTTACAGTCTGGGCTGGTTTCAAACTCGAACTTGCGG
Source organism: Tandanus tandanus (assembly GCA_039654325.1). Taxonomy (NCBI): domain Eukaryota; kingdom Metazoa; phylum Chordata; class Actinopteri; order Siluriformes; family Plotosidae; genus Tandanus; species Tandanus tandanus. The sequence continues at coordinate 36,502,821 of JBCNYH010000012.1, forward strand.
CTACTGCTGCCATAACCTGCAGCAGTGCGAGCTCTAATCTGCAGCAGGTATCTGGTATCAGGTTTAAGTCCATTCAGAGTCACATTAGTGCCCTTGCATCTCAGGATGGTGTAGCTGGTCTCTTGTTCTTGCTTCAGGAAACAAGGGAGACAGAAGAAAAAGAAATTGAAATAGATACCTGTTAACATAATATAACATAGATTCTGATTCATACAGCTCATGTGAAGCAGCTCAGTCCTTATCAGAGCAGACTGTCTTGCCTAGAAGCTATTTTTGTAATTGGTCATACTGCGTAATTTCCAGTTCCAAAAAAGGTGCTTTCATAATTAGGTAAGTTCCAGACTGCTGTATACAGTACAAACATGACTTGATAAATGGCCACCTTTTTGGCTTTCCTAAAGACCTTGAAGGTACATTGATCCTCTCTGCTGATTTGTGGGACATCTTTCCTTTGAACCCACAGTTTCCAGATGTACCTCTGGTAGTGTAAAGTGAAAGTAATAGAATGAATAGGGTGTGGTGCTTTAATCCATTTACTGTTGGTTTTAGCAGAAAAGGGATTACTACTAATGGCAGGCTCAGTCAAAATCTCATGGATTATCTCTTCACCTCTCAGTATTTAGGTGCCATAATAAATAGTCACCTGAAAAGTCTTTTACATGTTACATCTTCTCTGGTCCTTCAGAAAACCCTCACTTTTTCATACTATTTTTGCAGTGGTCGAAATAAATCTATTGTCGAAATTCACTTGGACTTTGACCATCTGTACTAAAGACATATGTGTGCATACAAGTACATACGACTCAGCAATGTCTTTATTTTATACCAAACATCTGACCTAGGATTTGACTTTAGCACCGACAAAGAGCAAAGCTATTACTAGGCTTTATATAAAACCCCTGCTAAAAATGCACTCTGTAACTTTATATGAAGTGCATCGGGTTTTACAATTTTAACAACTGCTTTAAATTCACTGGGAAGAAGAAACCCATACCCTGCATCTTAATGCATGTGCGTTCGTTGAAGTCGTAAATCTTTTCACAGGTTGTCACTGTTCACTGCTCATGACACCATGTGATTCTCTAAAAATTATATACAGGTGTGCCCAAATGTTTTCTGCTGGAAGTATTCTTACCATATGTCTCAGTGGTGCATCAGCTACTTCCACACACTGAGGCTTGCAATGGTTATTTCTCAATATGTGGACTATTGGTGGAATTTAATATGCTTGTCATGTTCTCCTATGACAATCTAAATACTCCAATCTGGAAAAGTGCGTCAGCTTCAATTGAAAGAGAAACTGTGTAAATATTAAATTTATTTCAAAATGCATTCCTTTTCAACAAGCTTTAAAAACTGTTCAAACTGTATTGCTTTTCATAAATTCAATTGATAAAAATTCAAATGATAAAAATTAATTGCAAATGTGTGCTCTCACCAGCCTTCTTGCGTTGATTAAGAGTATTAAAATACTTAAATACTATTTAATCTATTTAAATACACCACCATATATTTTGCACTTTTAGACAGAACTACCCCAAAATTCAGTTTATTAAGGTAAACATTCTATATAATATAAACTTCTCTAGACCCTGTTAGTAGATTAACTTGCCTAGTTCCAGGTGTGATGAAACTTGCATGTGTTGCAGGGTAGAGTAGTTTGAAGCCTCACTTCCTATTGCTTTATCATATAGATGTTTAGCTTCCATAAAACAGCAGAGCCTTTTTTTAAAGAAACATTGTGTGGCTGTTTTTCACAGGGGCTTCATTATTTCAATACGTTTGCATCTTTAATGCTGTTTAGAGAGCTATTTACCATGGTGTATTAATGTTTTATGTTATACACTATTATAAAGTATAAACATTCTGTTGATTTGAACCACAGCCATAGATGTCATTTCTTCTCTGAAAACTCACTTAATGAATTCAGAGCTCTTTTGTGGGCTTAATGCCGTGGACTCTTGGTGTTACTGTGGTTACTGTGAGTCAGTGAGCCCTGTGAACAGATTTGAAGGCCCCTTTTCTCTCTCAGTGGGTGTGTTTGTGTATTTCTTTAAGGGTGAGGGGCACGCTGTTATCCTCTGCCAGCCTGGATCAAGAGCACTATAAGTCCTACCAGGGGTATTCCTTTGCCTTTCCACATGGCAGACCCAGTTGTGTAGGATTTGTACAACCTAAACCCGGCTTTTGGAACCGATTCCCCAGTAGCATGTGTAATTAACAGAATCAGTGAGGAGATACAATAGATTTGATTGTAAAAGGAAGATACCATGCCACCCAGGGTCAAAAAAGACATGGATTTCAGGGGCCTCAGAGTGTACATGTGCCAGTGAAACTATCCCCTAGATAAGATGGCTTTGGTTACAAATAAGGAGATTATGGCCAACCCGCAGCATTTCACAGGCTGAGATTTGGAGTTTGACTGATCACACTGAAAGGTATTTTACAAAGGTTCTCAGTAGAAAGCAGAGGAGTCAGTCACACTTCACCAGCTCTCCTTTTTGCCAGTGGATTGAACTGTGTTATTAGTATATCTGAAACATTTTTGTAGCTGCTCAGCTTAACAGAGTGGATACATAATGGCCTGGTATATTTTTGTAGAAACCCAATTGCAAAAAATAAGTTTCATAACTGTTCAATAATAATTTTGAAATCAATAATTAAGCACTATTACTATGTAATCTTGTCTTTATGGAATTGGGGAAATTATTTATCCAGTGAAGAACATAATTTCACATTAAATAAGACTATAACTATTTAAGCTAACTATACAAGATGATTCACAGATATTGTTGGTTAAAGCCAAGTGTTGGGGATAAGTTTTGTAAGATTTTGATAAAAATGTGTTTATTATCTTTAAGAAAAAAATGATAACAAAAAAGTCCTTTTGACCATTCTTGGAGACAACAGAAGCATATGTGCATATTTTACATGAATGTAAATGTTTCTATGTGGTCAATGAATCAAGCCATTTACTCAGTAGACTATGAAATGTAGTTTCTGTGGGAAAATTCTGGCTAATTGCCATTGGAAACTAGGCCTTTTTTCACACCCTCAGATATCCTGCCAGTTTGGGAGAGACACACAATGTCAGGGTCCAATTAAGTGCCAAAGCTGGAGCCCCGCTTCCTGCAGTCTGCCCGGCCTGAGGGACACATTACCCACTTCATGCAGGAGTCGAAGATATCACAGTGTCTGACAGCATGAAAGAGCTTCACTGAATACTGACCCTTAGAAAGCTCTCAGCAGCAACAATGATGTGGGGCAACAAAGCTCACCCTGCTATTCCGCATATTAAATCAATCAGGGCCAAATCCCTCTACGCTTCATTAATCACACAGCAGCTGCAGCAAACCTGGATCGAGGCTGACTAAACTGACTTATGAAAGGAGACTGCGGCATGTGATAAATTTTTTTTAAAAGACGAGAGAACCTGGACATCTTGCAAACAGAGAAGTAGTGTTTATTTTGCTGTTTCCCCTGATGCAAATAATTTATCAGACTTAAATCTAAAAAAATTTACAGTGACCGGTCCAGTACTCGCCCAGTGTCAGCTGGGACTTGCTCCAGGTCACCCATGATCCACAATGGATAAGTGGTACTGAAAATGAAAAAAAACCCCCTCAATGACTGGTCCAGTGGTGGCTCAGTGGTTAACACTCTGGGTTAGCGAGCCAAAGGTTGGGGGTTCAATCCCCAGTACTACCATGCTGTCACTGTTGGGCCCTTGAGCCTATATTGCTCAGTTGTATAGAATCTAATGATAAATGTAAGTCACTCTGGATAAGAGCGTATGCCGCAAATGTAAATGTCCAGTATTACTGTTCCTTTATATCATTACTAGGATTAAGTGGGTTATGAAAATTAATGAATAATTTGAATCAAAACACTGCACTCAGCACTGAGAAATGCATGCAATGTTAATGAATGAAGCATCAGATCATACATCTTTCAGAAGTTGGATGAAAAAAATACCCTCTTTAATCTCCATAGAAAAGGCCATAGAGAAAGATTTAGACCCAGGTTAAATGCTATTAGTGTTGAATGTCCAGAGTGAAGAGTGATTAAACTGCCCCCACCTTCTCATAGTACTTGACCTCGTAGTCCAAGATAATACCATTGGGTCTTTCTGGCTCCAGCCAGGATAGGGAGATGCTGTTTCGGGATGTTCTGTCTTTGCTGATGATTATGACCTGGGATGGAGCTGCAGGGGGAGAAAAAATAAAGGAAGATAGAGTGTGAGGATGAGGAAAAGGATTAGCTTCTTCCTTTCTGCTTCTGACTTCATTAAATGTGCAGTTCACAGAAAGTTTAGCAATTTTGCTTCAACTATCCAAGCCTCCTGTGAATTGATTCCGGGTGACCTAATTGTGTTTTCTTCGATAGGGGCCAGTTTTAAAGTTGGGAAAGACACAGTGATGCATTTGTTTATAATTTGCTTTGTTGCTGCATAGTTAATCCGGTTTTGCCACAATAAATGAGGTTCCTGTCTTTTCAGGTCTAGCGAGCATTTTCAGCTCTCAGTATTTTAAAGGCTAATATCAATCTCTTAAATGTTTCTCTGCTTCAGTACTTCATATGGTCCCAATATGTGAACATAATTCAAGTCAAAGTCCTGTCCCTCCCTTCTACTCACTGGCTCACTTGTGTTCTTTTTTCAGTTTTACAGCTCTCTAATTGCAAGGCAGCAATGAAACCATGAAGGCATCTGACTGGCCCATGTTTTAATTTTATTAGACCACAGGAAAAAACATATTGTTCTTTGAAATGTTCAAGGTTTTTCTTGACTGTGATTACACAGTTTTGATTTTCACCCCACTTGAAACCTTTTTACTGTTAATGAATCCAGATGGACCCAGTCTGTTCCTTGCACTTCTACATACAATTCTGATAAGGTCTCAGTGAAGATTATATTGACCACAGTTTATGGTGTTTATGGTAGACATGATTTATGGTGTATGAACTATCTTTCTGTTTGGCACATCAGAGCACAAAGTACCACTTATTTTCCAGACCAATTAAAAGAGGGAAATATGTGTCTGCAGTGCAGCCCATGTAAGCAGTATAAAGAAGATTCAGTTACAAAAACACAGAGATGAATCACCTCGCCAACAACCGGTATTGGGTTATGGGCCAAAGCATGGGTCAATACCATTTACAGGTGTGGCAGAGGTTTTCTCCAGTACTGTGTTGCAACATGCTTCAGAAACAAACATTTGTAAATGATCTTTGCGAAATGCAGGCATGGCATTGACAATGTTCAGATCACTACATTATCAAATGTCCTCCACATGGCTTTTGAATTGTCCTATGGTAAACACTCTCAATATGGATATAGTTGGCCCTTCTCTATCAAATTTGTTCCCTCTCTCTGCTCCCCTGGTTCCACAATAGGCCCTGCAGCTTTCAGGAAAGAATCTTATAACACTCTATGTACAGAACTCTTCATCCCCTGCCTTTCTCATTTGCTCCAACTAAAGTCATCTTCCCATAAAGTGCAGTCCAACAATATTAAATAATGGTAAAAGGATGTTACATTCGGCTCCAATTCTCCTATTGTCAGAAGTTTTGTTGAAATTCTACATCCTGTGCTGGCAGGAATGAGCCGGAGGCCGTGGTTTGTCTGACGACACTCTGTCAAAATGGCAGAACACAAACATTTTAAAGTTTTTGTAGGCCAAGAGGAGATCACTGTCCTAACAAATAGGGCATGTGCTGCCTCATTGGGGCTGTGCTGCACATGCTTGCTGTGTTTACATGGAAAGGTCTGCGCTGACATCCCTGCAAGACCTCGTAAATATGCTCTCCGACAGGGAGTGCAGTTGCAGAGTGGGAGCAGTGGACTGGCCATTCACACGTCTCTGTCTCTTGTTTCATTTGCATTTTATAAGACAGTAAATGTAGCTGTAGTGTTTGTCCGAGGTCGAGGGAGTAAAGCTGCGGTGAAAGGGGCTGTGATCTTGCATGTTTCCAAAAGAGCCCAAAGATCAAATGAAATGCGCATTTGTATCCACTGTTTACACTGAGATGAGTAGAGCCAAAAGTGAGAGAACACTTTAGCTAAGTAGTTTATCTGTGCTTGAGAGAAACGGCAGTTGCACTAGAATGGAACGGAGAAAAGCTTTGTAATGTGAGACACATAGTGAGAGCAGACTTGTGGCAGAAAACACAAACATAACATTAAAAGTGGCTATAATATTAGAGATGATGCTTCATGGCTCTCTAAAACTTGTAATCTCTGCAAATCCGTATCTTTACACAAATTGACTGTTTCTTCTAAAACTAGTTTGAAATCTAAGTCAATTTAGGTCACACTTGGTGTCCCCTACATTTTCCAACAAATAATTTAATGACCAGAGTTTTATTTACTGCTTGACTTGTTGAAGGCTTAAAGCTTTTCTCAAAGCATCAGTATCTGGCAATCACTGGTAATAGATCACAGCTGTGACAACATGAGGAAAGCTAAAACCACAACGGCATCTGACCAGAATGCAATCAGCTTTGACAAGAAAATATCATCAAAATCATGAAGCCAAATGAGTACTTAATCATATAAAGTTTGTTTATTAAAAAAGTCTGAGCTTTATAAAGGAAATCAGATTATATTACACAAATAATACTACTACTTTTTCATTTCATAATTGCCACAAGGATTCCCACATTATTATTATTATTATTATTATTATTATTGTTGCTGTTGTTGTTTTTCTTATTATAATTATTAATAATAATATATTACTGCACTGATACTGTAAAGATAAAAATATTAAGTAATTATTGAATGAGGCAAAGTAAGATGTAGAGAATTTTTCGGTCAAAGGGTGGTCATCTGCCAAGACCAAAGGTCCCCTCTGAGATTGAATAATTCTCTATCAGATGAAAGCCAAATTCTATAATTATTTTATTATTCATTCAAAATATTTTCAAACTAGACAATCATGTTACTATATTGCACAAGCCAGTTGTTCAATAATCATTCAACTTATCCAATGGCAACGATGAAGTAATTCAGTTATCCCATGGCAATGATGCAATCCCAAGAATTATTTGATGGCTTTGCACCAATCAGAAATTAGAAAATCTCTTGAATGAATAATAATATATTTTATTCCATCCTTACTCACTGGGTATGAGCTCAAGTTCTCATGTTCTGAGTGGCTAATCTAAGATATCAGCTCATAAATCATTAGTAGCTATCTCACTACAAGAAAAAAAGTAAGCGTTCATAACTCTGTGCAAGAAGCTAACCCTACTCAGCCGTCTCTTCTGTTTATTTTTCCATAAAAGGCAGCAAAATTTGGAAGGAAAGTAACTGATGATAAGAACATATATATATATTTTTTTAAGAATTAGAATTCCCCCCCCCACCAAATACGACCTTATTGGCCTGCTGCAAGGAACAGGCCCCCAGACCTCAGCAACACCTGATGCCGGTGACTGGAAAGAGGCCATTATAAGAGACAAGTGACGTAGCGGGATGGCAGCAAGCAGGCAGGACTCCATGCTGGGCTAAAAGAAAATGATCTTGACCTTGGATCAGAAAATGGTCTTGTTTATATATTTTTTTACATTTGAATAAAATATCAAAAATGCTTTATTTCTCACAGTCCAGTGAGTGTGAATAGAATAAAACATTTTCCCACTCACTTTCCGCTGGCTATCAGCACATATCTGACACGAGGTCATGGAATAACTGTAAAATATCAAGTATGTCTAAAGTCTCCTCTCCATCACTGTAGTGTTTTACACGGTATAGGGGTTTCAACTGCTCCCTGTGGCAAAAGGGTGCAAAGCTATCAATCCTCAGCCTTTGATCTACAGTAGCCCTCTACGTACTGTTTTATGGCTCAAAACTCTAGTGTCTGTAACCTCAGTTCTAAAACTTGTACTAAATCATTTACCAGTTTCTGCACCTATCATTTTAAAGCGAGAGCTGAACTGACAGAAGAGACTGTAGCCAAAAACTTATATGGCTCAAGAGCATAACTGCTCATCTTTTCAGAGGAAATCCTGGTGGAATGGAAGGCAGATGGCCCTGTGTTCCAGCTTTTCAGTAACCTGAGAAATCATGACCTTCATACTGCCTGCATAGACTCCAGCACCTGCAGACAGATATGTGCATAAACTGCTCTGATAGCACAAGAAGTTTCAGGAAGGGGAGGATCAAAAACAAGCTTGCTGAGATATTAAATGTCTGTTTTCCTCTCTCCAAATAGAATTTTGAGCTTTGTTGCACATCGCTGCCAGGAAATTGAATTGTCTTTATCAATCCCGTTTATGAATAACATTCTGGGAAAAACAAATGTAGTTTCAAGGTTATTTGAATATATAAAAGTGTTTTAATTATCCAAAGCTAGAATGCACTTGATGTAAATGTGCCTAAAACAGCTTCATGACAGGCTGTCTATCATCTGTGAGATGCCATTAATATTGGCGACAACACTGGCGATGTCCACATGTGAAAAGCTATCTGCATTTTTATTCCAAAGACTATTTTTGGCCTGATATTTGCATCAGAGTGGATAACACAGTTGTTTTGGAAAAGGCTTTTAAACAACCCTACCATTATTCAAGTCAAGAACTCTAAAATTATCCGTTTCTTGAGCACAATAAGAGGTGATGTAAAGACAGTCTTACCTGCTTGGTTTGTAGTTATGGTGACGCTGGCATACTGGCGCATTGCTGGGGCCAGAGAGGAAACGCCATTCTCTGCCTCAATTTCAAAAGTATAATTAGTGTGTGCAAGCAAGTCAGCCACAGTCACTGTGGTGTTCACGAGGCCTGAAGCGCGGGGTAGGAAACGAACAGCCCCTCTGCAGGGCTCACATTGTTTAGACCCAGCCAAACAACGCTTACACACTACTTTAAACATCAAGTCCTTCCTGCCACCTGTGTCTTCTGGCCAACTCCAATCCAGGATCACTGATGTCTCATTGATGACTGAGATCACATTTCGAGGAGCAGAGGGGGGACCTAAAAAAAAGAAATCAGGAATAAGGGCAAAATACTATCCAGCAAGGAAATTAAAGCTGTCCTGACATCTATGTGTTTTTCTTAGCATAAGCAATTTTGAGGTAGAGATGTTGTCTTTCATGTCTAATGCTATATTGTAAATGAGGACTATAGAACTGAATATCTTTTTGCCAGGGCTAAAGGTTTTTAGGGGAAGGTTCTGAAAAGGATTTCAATGTTAATTTTACAGATTGTACTTATGAAAAAGGAAGTTGGGATAACATGCAGTCAGATTTCATCTGATTGCAAAAGCAGACTAACAGAAAAAAAGGGTAAGGCATTTGACTGGGACTCACCGCTCTTTCCATATGATCACAAGAGCAATTTGAAATGAAATCTGAGGATAAAGCATGGAGCAAGACACCGAATCTGCCAGACCTCAAACAAACCTAAATTGCTCCTGGCTCTGCTCTGAAGATGTGAGTAAGTGTGTAGAGGGTTAAGAGGGGATTATGTTTCAAGATAAAAACTAGTGTTTGGACATGCGATTTGACATGAAGAATTTACACAGAACATTGCTGTACCAAGTTCCGTCTATTTAACTTTGACTAAAATCTCCGAAAAACTCCTCACAGAATGAAATAAAAGAAGGGAAGAATTCGACCTTGCATTCAGGAAAGACTCGTTGCAAAAAAGCCCCCCACCCACAAATTTGCTCCAGGATTATGAAAGTTGTATGCGTTTTAGCAGTGCAGTAAGTCAGCAGTTAAAATCAATTATGAGATGCACAGCAAAAAATGACAACTTCTTACATCATTAAAAATAATTGTTTTGCAATATAGCCAAAGAAAATTTTTTTCTTTTTTAAATGGAACACTGCAAATATACTTAAAGATTTTTTTTTCTACTGAGGATCAATCAAACAAAACCTGTTTCAATATTATATGGATAAAAAGACATAAATGTGATACAGACTGCAGCCAAAAACAATCTTGTCTGCTTACTGGTCAGGGGGAAATGTGGAATTCTGTTGCGGGTTAACATCTTTGCCAGAGCACAGCATCCTTTGATCTGGACTTATAATAGAAATCACAGTGTGCCATTTAACGTTAACAGACTGGCTGGCCTGCAAGCAGGAGCATGTGAGGTGTGCTGGAGTAAGTCATCCATTACACACACATACACACACACACACACACACACCCCTTCTGACAAGCAGCTCTGCTCCGTGCTCACTGAGGTGTGAATGTGGCATTCAGGACCACTATAGACTTAAATTAGGAGTGCTACCACAACGCTGAGCCACCACACATTCTGGGTCCTGACTTTGAGAGTGTGACACATGAGGGTTGTTTGTGTGGTGCTGAGAGGTAAATGGTTTGTATGGTATTGATTAATGTACCAGATATGTAACATCCGTTCCTTTCTACTGCAGGCCTTTTCCTCACGTTGAGGATTTATGCTATTGAAAATACAAGCTTTATAGGGTCATAAAAAGGAGATGGGTTGAAATAAACAGATCTATTTTTATATACTTAAAGCAAGCATAAATATGTGCACCTTTGAAAAGGCTGACAATGAATAAACCCAGGCTCTTACTGGCAGGGGTTAGAAAATTACACATAAATATTCAGTAGTAATGTATGACTGAATCTGTACTATATAGCTACCGCATGGACTACAGGAAAAGTATATGAAATGTAAATATCTGTTGAACATCTTTAAAGAACACTACATAAGCTTGACATTTAAAGCAGATCATATCAGAGAAAGACTTACTTTAATTGCTGTGCTGTTCTCAAAACCATGCTTAAAGCTAAAAGCACCTTCTTTGCATCTCAGGAGATTCTATCTAGATAAATGTCTCTGCTCGGGGACCACTGAAATTAAACTCGCAGATGGTACTTTCACTATATAACTTCATTTCTCTGATGCTGCTGAAAAGACAGACTTGTTAAAATTATGAGAGCATCCAATGTCTGAAATGTAAATGAAGTGCTACGGTGAAAATAAAATATCAGGACAGATCTTGTTGCTGCAAATAAATGCAACATTCATCAGAATTACATGACTACTTAAGGTATTACTTGATGTGATATATACAGTATGTACAGATAGATACATTTTTTACACTTGACACATAATGTAAAACCTCTGTTGACTTACATCTGAATAAGCTCTGATGCAATGCCATGATTTATGGATAATGTGCAGTGGAACAACATGTTCAGGAATGCATTTCAGTGACTTTATTCCATCTGGATTGTCTATAAAAGAGAATGGACTAGCTCGATCCATGGTGCAGGTTCTGGGAAATCCATTGCCAGGGAGACGCTGCCTATTTAATAAGACTAATATCAGGAAAATCAGTTACCTAATCAGACTGAGCCAGCACAAATCCATAAATCCTAGCACAAACTCTACACAACCTTGAGAATTGGTGGGGAAACAAAACAGAAACAAAACAAGCTTAAAATATACACCAATCAGGCATAAAGTTAAAAGCACCTTACTGGTCTGTGGGTAGGAAGCCCCATATGCAGGAAGCTGCAGTGTGCTGTGTGTACCGGCTCCTTTCTATCATAAGCAGCATTAACAGTTTCAGCAGTTTGTGCTACAGTAGCTCTACTAGCCTTCGCTCCCCACACACATCAATGAGCCCCCATGGGCACCCATGACTCTCTGCCAGTTCACTGGTTTTCCTTCCTTGGACTGCCTTTGGTAGGTACTTACCACTGCATACCAGAAACACCCCACAAGACCAGCCATTCTGCAGATAAATACAGTCATTTGGCCAGTTGTTTGGTTTGCTCATTTTTACTGTTTCCAACGCACCAACTTCAAGAACTGACTGCTCACTTTCTGTCCAATACACCTCACTGCTTGGTCAGTGCCAATGTAATCAATGATATTTATGTCACTTTTCAATGGTTAATGTTTTTAATGTTATGGCTGATCGATTTAAGTGTGCATATTGTTTTACCAACCTTATTTCCAGAAAAGTTGGGATTTTTTTTGATGCAGTAAAAACCAAAATCTTTAATTTCCTAATTTACATGAAGTTTTATTTAACTCACAATAGCACAAAGAAAACAATTTCAATATATTTACTCTCCAACTTAATCCTTTTTTTTTGTACAAAATAAAAGGTTAGAATGTGATGCATGGTGCAGCATGAAGAGGAGAAGGATGTCATTGTCAAAATTCCAAAGACTTGTATTAAGCAAGAACGGAACAACATTTTAACAATCATTATCCTCAGTTCCCAAATTATTAAAAAAGTGTAACTGAAATCAAAGGTGATGTTAACACAAATCACATCTAGGGGCAATTCGGAACGGCTAATCAGCCTACTGTCAAGTTTTTGGACTGTGGGAGGAAACAGGAGTATCCGGAGGAAACCCATGCAAGCACAGGGAGAACATGCAAACTCCACACAGAAACACCCCAAGCCTGGGCATCGAACCTGGGACCTTCTTGCTGTGAGGCTAACTACTACAGCACTGTGCTGCCCCTGCACCAGCCTTGACTTCAATTATTTTATGCCGCAATGAGCATAGATCATTCTGGCACACATAGACCTTATCCACATTGTCAAAATATGACCTTGTCTCATTTTTCCGTTTTTTGGGGGTTAGACTACTGTGGCTTTCAGCCCTTCATATCCCAACTTTTCTCGAAATGGGATTAGTAAACAGTAAATAGTAAACAGTAGAATGTGTGCGCAAGTCAGTTCATGTTTTAACTTAATTTGATTTGTAAACCGATTATTATTTATTCAGCTTAGTTCATAAAAAGTTACAGATGCTGACATTAATGTTTAGGCTGGAGTTAGTGCTCATAATCTACTCTTATTATGGTATACATAGGCATAAGTGTGGATTTATTGTGACTTTTAAAAATATAGTCAGTAGAGTTAAAATGGACAGAAATAAGAAAAAATATATTTATAGATATTTACATAAATGCTATATATTTAAGTATATTTTTAATCATCATACAGTGATTGACATGTACTTGTAATATGTATTTTGTAAGGCTTCAGGGAAAGTGTAGGGAATGTGATGTATTTTATGAAGATTTACCTGAGATGGAAAAATTAAGAAAGAGTGAGGCAAGCATTAATGCTCAAATATACTCAGGTAAAACACAAAGTCAATTTCTAATTGAAGTAACTATCAGTATTTCACACGATGCAATGATTGTACATCAGTATGTAGATGATGATTTAGCTGTGTGTGTGTGATCCTCCCTAAATTTGAGGCCGATAATGGTGCAGTTATGAATACATACGGGTGCAGGCCATTGACACAGGATCACCATCTGCACGGAAGTAATTCTTCTCACAGCTGCAGTGCACAGCCCCCTCCTTGTAGGTGTAGCTGTGTGGGGGACACTTTGAACACTTCATATTCCCAGGCAATGCTTTATAGAAGCCAGGCCGGCAAGCTGCAAAGAGAAACCATAAGAGGGAGACAAATTAGAATGCGCAAAAGACTAGAACCAACAGAGTCATCTATTACCTCATTACCAAACTGCCACCTTTAATGGACTGGAAGATTTCACATGACAATATCCATCAGTGGATGCACTGAAAAGTCTGACTTAAACCAACCAAAACCACTCAGAGCATGAAGTGTGAGTGAATGCTGAAAGTGTGTGAAGAGAATGAGGATGAGAATGGGTTTGTTCTTTAAGAAGAAGGGAGGAATCATGTGCCAGACTGAAGCTTGGTGATAAAACATATTTAAAAATGTGCTGCTACTCTCTCCCTTTAGTGACACGTCCGGGAGACGTTGCATGAATTATGCAAATATACCTCTTAAGATGGAAAAAAGTGCTCTCTTTAAATATCTCTGGTATTAAATTGTGCTCAGCAGCTCATCTGCTCCTATTCATGAGAATCCCATTCCATTATACATAATGAAGGGGTAAAAATTATGACAAGCCAGCTAATTACAGGGGCTCACACATCTGCATTCCACTCCTTTCTTTTTGAAGGTTCAAGACTTGTCACTTGATATTGTTGGTGAGCCAACACTTTTAAGCCTGCAAGAAGATTTTTCTCAATTGCACTCCATATCTCCTCTCTGGAATTTAGAGCAGTGTGGTTGAATTATACCTCACCGGGAATGCAGTACAAGATCATTTGAACACATAATACAAGGTTCTCTTGGGTATGATTGTCACTAGCAGATCTGTGACAGGTATTACACATTGTCCGGCACTCACAGTTGTACAGCACTACTAAGCATTTAAAGTGAATTTTCTCTGTAGCAGCCCAGCAGTGTGAGCAGACCAGGGTTGCACGAGACCATGTGATATATGAGAAATCAGGTTTACATTAACCTAGTGCTCCTTGGAGAATACAACAGCCACTGTAAAAACCCCGGCTGCAGAAAAAGAAAAAAAAATCAGTATTGCCTATTAGCTCGAGTTATGGGAAATCAAATGTGACACAGTGCTTCCTTGGCAAATAAGGAATCACAGAGTCCCAAATGAGATAAGCACTCAGTGTGCATAGCTGGGAGACACTTCGGTGCAGGACTGTGCACTTCTGAAAATAGCAAACATGACTCGATTTATTAAGTGCTTAGCCTTGAGTGTTATCCAAGTATACACACGAAACGGGATCAAACTGATCAAATATCTAAAAATAGAAATAACACATAAACGAGAGACCCTCTCTACTTACAAGGCCACTGGATCTAGAAGTCATGGAAAAATTAGGTGCTTTACTTCAATCATGGTAGTGCTTCTCCTGGACAGCTCTTTAATGGAAGCTTGAGAAGTAATCATTCCTGGTGACATCTCCTTCTCATCTCTCACAGCCTTTATATGTAGTCAAGTGATAAGGATTGAATGACATTAACCAGAGGCTGGCCTTCACTTCCTCTACAATCACACAAAGTCCTCAGCTGTTCCGGCGATCCTTGTCTAACTGTGCATGGTGTGTGATGAAATTGGGCTGAGACTGTTTTCCTCACTTGTGGTCAGGAGTGAGCAACTCACCTCACCTAGAAATGTATACATGAATGTGTGTGTGTGTGTGTGTGTGTGTGTGTGTGTGTGTGTGTGGGAGAGAGAGAGAGAGAGAGAGAGAGAGAGAGGTGCTATTATTGATTGCACATGTGCTATGAAGAGACATTGGAGCTGGCTTCCAGTCTAACAGGCTGGGAAGGGGTGACTTTGGAGAGCCACAGAGGTGATTTCTCATCCAAGGCTTTTTCAACACACTTTACATACACACTCAGTCTTCATCTGGGCACACAGACACTCTCCATGGTGTGATGCTTAATTAGGATATGACAGATGATATTATTTTGCCTGTCTTTATTATGCAGGGTTTAAAGATGAAGGGTCTGCAAATAATTGTACAACATATTTGTAAAATATTATTTAGGGTGCAGTATAGTATACTGTATATACTATAAATGTAGTGTGTACATATTCTTTTCAGTCCTACACATAATTGTATCACATTTACATAATTATATATGTGTGATTATTATATAGGGTGTCTGAAAGTTGTCTGCATGGATTATCTTCTGCTGGGGTGCTGAAAATAATTTCTGAACACTGAGCATTAATTTGTACAGAATGAGCATGATAAATAAATCACTGCAATAAAATCACACAAGCAGTGGCTGTGACAGGGAGAACTTGAGCTAGTCAACAGCTCCACATCAATCAATAGAGCATGACAGAAAGTGCTGGCTGGATTCGTTTACTGTTACACTCTTACAGTAGCTCACGATGACTGGGAGGCTATGGGGAACAAATGCATTCATTCAGCAGCTCCTGTTCAGACTAATTGCCTGTGAAACGGAATCTGTCTCAGTTGAGGGCTGTAGATGCTCCTTCCCTGGGGACCGGGGAACAAAGGCCAGGTCAGAATCCCTACTCCAAGTGCCACTAACCATTTGCAAGTCTCTTCTATGGTAATTCAAAAAGAGAGATTTCCTGGAAGCCTGTTTCAACTTCACGGGCCACAACATGAAAAAATCTGGACTTTTCCTTGATCAATCAATTCATTCCAGTCACAAAATACCTTCATCCATAATTAAAGTGTTGAGTAAATGTCTCCTTCTCTGCAAAGGAGGAAGAAAAGCATTCTTTTGTTCCTGTAATCTGCAGAGGTAAAGAAACATAAAACCATATACCATGAAAGTGCAAATAGTCCAACATGGCAATGAAGAAAAGTTTAAAGACTATTTATAAATAGCATCTCAAAGTAAAGGTCGTATGTAGACGCCATGCTGCGTCTGACTGCATTCTAGTACATTAGACAACACTATTAAATCTAGTTAAAGCACACACATGGGTTTCATCTTTGGTCCTAATCGTATCATAACCAGCTTGGACACCTCCAGAGCTCTCCTGAAGTCTCTTCTCAAATGACCTCTAACCGTGATCAATGTCTGGTAGGTGCTACTGTAAAGAACTTACTTGCTGTCCTTAACTGCTTTTCTGCCAGACAGGGTGACAGTGCCTGGGAAATGAACTGCCATGTTGTATTTAATTGTTTCCACTGTTACATGAGCTGTTCCACACACCCATCTGATTGTTTCCCCCACCATAACTGAACAGGTATCAGGCAAGTTTATTCCAGACATAAAACGGTAGGTGGAAATAGTGCAGATCATTGATTAGTCAAAGTCAATAGACCTGATAATACTTCTGGTTAGAGTTTTACTGCTGGAAAGTATAGCACAGCAATCCTCAGTGAAATGTTTTCAAGGGTTTCTTTCTCTTTTTTAAAAAGAGCCTTTGTCTGGTGGCTTTAGACAATATAACAATTTTATTATAAAGTTTAATGTTTCTGATTTCTGTTCTTGTTTATTTGTTTGTTTGTTTGTTTTGTTTGTTTTATCAATGCTCCATATAAAGTTTATATATGTACAGTAGTGTGCAGGTTGTATACCACCAATTTTGTCTAAAAGGGCTCCTAATAAAAAGAAGTAAAAAATTACTTCTCTATAGTTCTTTGGTGAAAATGCATTGAACAATGCTATTGTAGGCAAAGAGAACCAAAAAATATATAATTCTGACAAGTATATTGAGATAAAAGTATGGCTAATAAACAAAAACACTGAAAATACCAAATATTCAGAAAAATAGAAATGTGTCGCTAAATTTATTTTTTTGAATTTTGCATAGCACGAATGAACTTCAACCCATATAGAATGGTTTAGCGAGTGAAGAAAAAAGAATATATGTGAACGCTATGCCTGAAAGGTTAAATGCTGTAATCAAAGTAAAGGGTGGCCACACTAAATTCTGACTTTTTTTTTTCCTCAAAAAGAGACTGTTATTTTTGTTATTACTATATACTGTTGTTTGTTTACTTATTCTCATCAATATGATCCAATATTACATGAAATACATACTTGAATAGTACTTGGTTTATGATTTATCTTCATTTTGTTAAGTGTATAATCATCACTGCACACTACTGGATATGTGTGTGTGTGTGTATGTGTATCTGTGTCTGCTCACCACATGGGGTTTAACAAAATTGTACTGTACACACTACCTAGTGCTTTTGATATACAGCCACAGAATTATTTTTGTTTTATTTCATACATGGGATTGGAATTGTGACAATGCCATCAAATACCATTCTGTCAAGGAGATAATACTGTCTGTGCACATTTGATGGTTAAAGCACTTTTCCTTTAGGTTTATTCATTGTGGAATATCAGGACTAAGGAAAAAAGTCCCATGCTTTTTTGGAAGATAAAGCTGGTATCATATCTAGTAAACGTGTTCTAAGTGGTAGTTACAGCTATCACCATCCACAACTCTCTCTTTTTCTTTCTCACACTCATATGCAAACTTATATTACTTAATTTACACTGACTAAATGAAAGTCACAGTTTATTATCGAAAGAAGAATGCACAGCCAAATGCCCCCACTTACAAAAATCATCCATTCACACAGAGACATGCACACATAAATCACAGATCCAAATGCTTAGCCTTGCACTCACATGAGCTATCTCCCACTGAGTGGGCCATTTGTAACTGCTTGTACACAGGAGAGCCCAGCTGTAGCACAGAGAGTGGCCTGAAATGTGATCAGAGTTTGTCAGCGAGGCTCTGTTTGTCCTGGAGCCTGTACAATAGCACTCTCAGAGAAGAATGAGGCTACCTCACTCTGAATCAATACACACTGCCTTGTAAACAACTCCAATGACATCCCATATCAGTTGGACACCCCAATAACACAGTTCAGTTTGGACAGAAAAGGTTTTCTCCTAGCAGCATAAACAATATCTTTCAATTTAGTAAATTATAGTGTACTCTGTATTCTTGATTGCCTAAATTTTTGCCCAAGGGGAAAAAAGTCCTCCTGACACAATAGAACAGAACATGACAGCAAGAGCAGTGCAAAAAAAGGGAACACTTCCAGATTGGAAAGTGTGTTGGAGTGGGAGAGAGAAGCTTTCTATCATTGTGAAATGAGAGGGCTGTGTGGTTCTGCTCCACCACTACCCTTTTTAAAAAAAAGTGCCACATCTCGCGTATTCACTAATCCAATGATTTCCTGGTTCCACAGAGTGGGTCTCCTTCTCTTCCTTTTCATAAGCCCGAGCAGACTTTTACAACACCTGGACACCTCACCTTTCATTCCTATCTCTTATATCCTATCTCTTATTGAGATAGGATTCGATGTTGTGTGCAAAGTGGGTGGTGTAGTGCTTAGCATGTTTGGCTCACAGCAAGAAGGTCCTGGGTTTGAGTCCCGGGACTGTGTGGAGTTACTGTATGGAGTTTACATATTCTCCCCGTGCTTGCATGGGTTTCCTCCAGATACTGCAGTTTTCTCCCACAGTCCAAATACATGCACATTAGGTGAATTGGCTGCTCCAAATTGCCCCTAGGAGTGGATGTGAGTATGAATGGTTGTGTGTGTTGACCTGCGATGGTCTGGCGAGCTGTTCAGGGTGTACTTTGCCTTTGCCTAGCGTCGGCTGAGATAGGCTGCAGTCTCCACCCGACCCTAATAGCAGGTTTAAGCAGTTCAGTGAGTGGATGATTGTTCTGTGCTAAGTCTGTTTTTCAATGAAAGAAGTAGCACTTAAACCCAGAAGCAGCAGATCCAAAATGAGACATCTAAACCCGCTGATGGATATTAGCATAGTAATTTGCACCATGCTTCAGGGACTGTTTACACCTTCAAACATGTGTTTCCTTCCTTCTTCCTCTTGTGAGCTGCAATGCTGCTCCCATGCCCACACCTTCCCCGAGCTGCTCATCAGGCGCCTTTCTCATTCAAATCAGACCAGGATCAGATTGCTTAATTAGGCAGTCCAGAACATGGTGCCAATTTTCTAAAGAGAAGCTCCAAATGTGAAGAGACTCTTTAAGGCCATTCTGAAATGAATAAGCTTCTACTCTAGTACCATTACCTTATAGTTACCAGCACAAACACCAATCTGGGACTGAAGAGGCACCACCGAAAGCATCTGTTCAACAGCTCCCTCGTTCAGCACTTGGCACAGTACTCTCATAATATGTTTCAGTGTGTTTCATTTTGATTCGCTTCGGCTGTGGTGAATACACTGCATCAAGGGCGACAATAAACATTTTGATGTTCTATTAAAACATGAGTGAGATGCATGGCACTGGTGCTGATGAGCTTAAAAGTCTGCTATGTGTTATCTTACAAATGCTTTACGTCCCTGAAAACAAACTATGCAGCCACTCTATTTAGAATGAGCTACAGCAACGCAATTTCAACGCAATTATCACACAGAAATGATTACATTTCTTGACACGTTTGCTTTTAAAAGTACTTACAAATGAATTGTGGCCATATCATAAATCTGTCAAAGTGAGTCATGGTATAGTGCACATGAAATTTATTAAGGTTCAATAATGGAATAATTATAATAAGGTTCAATAATGGAGACATTAGAGGAATCCAGTAAGTGTAAGTGAACGATCTGAAAAAAAAAAACATTTTAATAATAATTACAGGTCAAGCAAACAGATTACAAGACAGAACAGGGGAAGAGCTGACACTATACCACTTCATTAAAAGCAATATTTCTTCCTAATATAATATAATATTTCTGAATACTAATGTCAAGCAATGCTCTCTCTCTCTCTCTCTCTCTCTCTCTCTCTCTCTCTCTCTCTCTCTTTCTCATATCTTTCCTAGAGACATCTCTGTTAGGCAGCTTTTCCCATTTACACGCTGTCATAGCAGCCGGTTGCCTTGCCGTAGGAAAGACACACATGTACACATATATGCAGACATAAACACCCTGACGGCATACAGATACTTAATTTGCTGTACACAAGTAATATAATGCAAAACTGATTTTTACAGAAAAGACACAGCAATCATTCCATTATAGTCCAATTAATAAATATGCTGATTGAGTCTATGCAGACATGCAGGCTGTGTACTGTTTAGCCTCTAGAGAGGGCTGAAAAAGTGCTGGTGGAATGCCTGCTCAGTTTTACTGTGCAGTATACAGTACAGCCATAACATTAAAAATATTATAACCACTGAGAGGTGACATAAAGTAGTAAAGTGGCATCTGGCAAGGAGTGTGAAGTATTAGGCAGAAAGTGACCAGTCAGATCTCACAGTTTATGTGTTGGAAGCAGGAAACTTTTTGTAAGGTGCCAGCTGTGGCCTAATGGTTAGAGAAGCAGCTTTGGGACTGAAAGGTCGCTGGTTCGAAACAAACTTCAGAAACTGTCAATGTTGGCTATGATAGAAAGAAGTCAGAACACACAGTGCATTGCAGCGTCCTGCATATGGGGCTGTTTAGTCACAGACCAGTTGTTTTAATGTTATGGCTGATCTGTGTATATTTAAAACAGAAATGCCCACATGGACTTTATCTGCTCAAGGTTCTTAGGTAATAGAAAAAACACACTTCCCAAGACTTTCTGTGTCCAGTGCCACTGCCCGCATTTAAGGTCAAGAGAATGGGTTTTGTAGCTCTGTATTTTCCAGCTGCCTGTGTGTAAAGACTATAAACATGTAGTAGAAGCAGTAGAGGGCTGATTCACATTCATACAGCACTGTGACATGGATAATCACACACACACACACACACACACACACACACACACACACACACACACACACACACACACACCAGTGAACAGAAAGATACACATGCTCTGGCTTCCTGTGATAAACTCTTGATCCACCACAACACTGACTATAAAGCAGATACTAAAGATGAATGAGATGCTAAAATGAATGAAGTTACTGTTTGCTTCAGACGTCTTTCACAGCATGAACACTTGACATCATGTGTGTCATTTTTTTCAGAATGTGAAATGTTTGATTTAGTGTTTTATAAAGAACGAAGCCATGTTGTTCAAGACACTCTACTGCACAGGGATTTCTACAATGTCCTTTTTGAATGATAATTGGTTTACAATCAGCATTAATTTATTTATAATTTAGTATCGTCAATAATCTATATTCTACAACTGTATCTATAATTGATTCATGATTAGTGCCTTGATTCATTTCAATCGATGCATCAGTCCAGATTGTTGCACCACAAAAAATGAGAATGGAAAAGGAGAATAATGGATTTACATGAAGGGTGATTGTCATTTTGCTCAAACCTGAGGGCATGTCCCTGCATCCAAAAAAAATACACACATGGACACACATGCAGACATAAAGATATGTGACAGCAGAGAGCTAAAAAGAGTTCTGCAACCTTTTCCACATCATTTTTCCCAAGCTGCTCGATGTGACTGGGTCAGTCAGTAATTTTAGGACACCATTTCACTGAAATCCCCCGACATGTCTCAATAAGCTACCATGATGCTTGCAGCAAATTGAGCAGATGAGGAGTGGGAGCCAAAGAAAGAGGGAAATAGCTTTGTAACAACTAAGCCTATTAGCATAGTTTTCAAAGCCTTTTGGAATGTGTTTCTCCCTGCCTGAGTTTCGCTCCTCTTCTTGGCTCCATTGTACAGAATGTACAGCTCTCAGACAGAAGGCAGCACAATAGGAGCCCTGCATTGGCCACCACCTAATCCCCCATTGTGGCAGGTTTATGGCCGCCCCTTTTTGTGCCACTCATGGCCCACCGTTCCTCTGGAGACGCTGGACCACACGGAATACGCTGTTACTGATAAATCTCTCCTGCAGACAAAGCCAGAGCAGGGTCAGCCAAGGGTTCAGGGATTGTGTTGGTCACTTTTAATGTACGCCGACTGTCAAACATGGCCGTGACTGATAACAGAGGAATTATTTTCACACAGAAGCAGTATGCAAACACCAGCCATAAAACTTCCTATTCGAATCCAAATAACCTGTTCCAGGCTATTGTGGTGCCTCCATTCCAATATAACCAAGCTGTGTGTTGGGGAGGGATCTATAAGCCTGTGAATTACTGTCTGTCAAACTATTGTGTCCCTATGTGCCAACAATGAGTGCCAACAGCAAAGGGAGGTGCTCCATATGCCCATTACCCCAACGATGATGATCATAATTCAGGCAAACGATTTTTTTTTTTTGTCTGTCCTGTCTTGATTGCTCATCCGCCAAATCTCAAATGTGAAAAGAAAGAAAGGATGATGAAGAATGCTTGGAAATGCAACAGGGTATAAGTAATTATTCAAATTCCTTATGCTTCACTCAGCTGCACACATATTATATCTGAATATGCATTTCTCATATGAGTGTGTGTGTGTGTGTGTGTGTGTGTGTGTGTGTGTGTGTGTGTGTGTGTGTGTGTGTGTGTGTGTGGTAGGCAGAGGAAAGAGCACCATGAACAAAAGCCTGCTTGAATGAACAGGGCTACTGAGTTGAAAGTGTCCTCCTTTTAGGAGTGCTGAAATAGGTCAGCTAGAATACTCCACAGCAACAATACTGCACGCTCTCTGAGGATGGCCCACTTCTCCTATCAACAACAACTCTACACTCATCTATTCACAGTTCATAATAATATCATCACTACCACACTCATGTGCACCCAAATACATCAACATGAAGAACATATAAATGAATATATGAAGAACATATGAATCCTTACACACAATGGATAATGCAGAGTACACGTTACATATTTCTGCATGGGTCAATTATAAAAATGTCAATATACATACATACATACACACACACACATATATACATCAAGGATTTTAAAATGATGTATACTTTTTGTCTTTGTTTAAGACATGCATTTATAATAGAAAGTATGAAAATAAATTTCCAGTATCTGTGTGAAAGTCTGGGGAAACCCTTCACTTGTCAAAATTTTAACATTATCCACCATATAATATGGTACTTTTAACTGCAGCTTTTTTTTAAATGTTTCTCTTTTGCTTGTAACTTGACCACAGATAAAGTTCATTTAATTTCACTTTATTTTTTTGTGCTGCTTTATCTTTTATTAGGATCACGGAGAGGCTGGAGCCCATTCTAGCTGACTCTGGGCAAAGGCAGGATACATCCTCGCCAGATCATCGCAGGGCCAACACACACATAACCATTTACACTCACACCTTGGGGCACTTTGGAATAGCCACCTAGCCTAAGGTGCATGTTTTTGAACTATGGGAGGAAACCAGAGCACCTGGGGGCAACCCATGCAAACATGGGGAGATCAAGCAAACTTCACACATAAAAACCTTTGTCTAGAATGGGGCTCAAACCACAAAATTGTTGCTGTGAGGTGCAATTTATTCCTCACCATGAATCTGTGAATTCTTAGTACAGCTTGGCTTTAAAACAAACAGGAAGTTGCTAGTAATGCGTTCTTCCAATATTTAATTATTTCTGTAGTAAATGTACATGACCAGGAAATTACTCTGTATGACACATGCTACATAAATAAACAGATGCGGATTAAAGAAAAAAGAAAGAAAGATGTATAATCATTGACACTGACTCACTCATTTGGAAAACTCTTCAATCCCACTAGGGTTGCGGGGAGGCTGGAGCCACATCTCAGCCGGCACTGGGCGAAGCCAGGGCACACACCGAGCAGCTTACCACACCATCGCAGGGCGCACACACACAACCAATCATACTCACACCTAGGGGCAATTTTGAGCAGCCAATTAGCCTAATGTGAATGTCTTTGGACTGTGGGAGGAAACTGAACTACCTAGAGAAAACCCATGCAAGCATAGGAAAAACATGCAAACTCCACACAGAAGCACTTAAGCCCAGGACACGAACCCAGGACCTTCTTGTTGTGAGGTCTAAGCACTATGCCGCCGTACCACCCATCATTGATGGGTGCCAAGTCTTTTTTTATTAAAAGACATTTAATTTACATTTATGGAAGGTGTCTCCATGGTAACTGCTTTGTAATAGTCACTTTGCTTTTGGTAGATTATCAGTACAGAAAAGTCTTCAGGACAGAAAAGTTTACATCTTTTTTTTTTAGTTGTTTTAGCTAATGGATTGACTGTTTATGATGTCTAACATAAATAATACTAGGAACTAACTTATCTAACAAGAACAATTGATTACAGTCAT
Organism: Tandanus tandanus; assembly: GCA_039654325.1. Classification (NCBI taxonomy): domain Eukaryota; kingdom Metazoa; phylum Chordata; class Actinopteri; order Siluriformes; family Plotosidae; genus Tandanus; species Tandanus tandanus. The sequence continues at coordinate 36,527,257 of JBCNYH010000012.1, forward strand.
TAACTTGTCCATATTTAAATAAGGAAAACCCCACCACTCCTAAATGGAATTGATTATGTTTATGCATATTTGGCTGTGGCATAAAACTATCCAGAAATGGACTGAAGCCTGACTTTCAGTTTGGGAGGAAATAACACTTAGTTGTTGTTTTAGTCCTTTTACTAGACTGACACTTTTATTGTTAAGCTTCCTCTCTGCCCAAAATGACCTTTACATGAAGATTATTCTAGAAGAGAAAAAAACTAAAGTAAATAGAAACACTTCCATGTTATTCTGGTGAAATATATTTATATTTTCTTAAACAAAATGATGTCAAAATGGAATACAGGCAGAAAAATCTATTCTGGCCAAACCCCCATTTTGTCTGTTTTGGCTGCTCGCCAGAAATCATCCACGGCAACATCTGAGGGGTTTTCCTAAACTGACACATATTTATTTCCACAGTTCAAACCAACCCCCCTGTCAACTTTATCAATTGAACTAAAGTAATGCCTCATAAAAGAATGCAAAGCGGTGTTTAAAACTGTCCAAAAGATTTCCAGAATCTTACTTCACTTTTCAACCTTATTGACCTGTTCCAGCCCTTACCTTAACACTGATTCCTTATCTGAAACACTTCTACTTTAGACCAGAGGGTATTCCCTATCACTAATATGAGATTATGATCAACAATCTGTATTCACAAAAAATGGACCTGAGAAATGCATCTACATGAAAGAATGTGATCATGGCACTTTATGAATGGCAGTGCCAATTTATGACTTTGCCCTAATGAAGCTGTAAACATGCAGGCCTACCGGACCCCTGCATATAAAATATCCCAGGAAAAGATCAGTGTCAGGGGCAAACTAGAGCAGCAAGCAACTTAGATTCTCCAGGCAGGTGTCACTGTCCTAGTGCAGGCACAGAGGCCTGCAAATCAATCTCTTATGTCAGGCCACACGGCAGGGTGTCCACACATTTGTTAAGGTTGGCCTGTCCCCATTCGTCTATGGATGGGGAAGAAGGGGCCTCTCAAGAGAGAAGGCTGAGGGTATGAAGAAGCTCACCTCCATAAATCAGAGGAACTGAATGCAGTGCAGCATAGCAGGGCTGTCAGGGCCAGAGGAGACACGCCACCGCAGCTGATCCCCAGACACCAGTGTACATCAACCATCTCCTCTTACCTAGCCACTAGCAGCTGCTGAGATTACCCCTCCTTTCTCTCCCACACACAAATATCGATGCACATCAATTATACACTCATACATTCAATCGCACACAAAAACTGTGAATCTCTCTCTGTTAACATTGTGCTATATAAAATGCCCTCCTGTGGAGCCTCAGATGTTTTCTGATGGCACCGTAGAGAGGCTGAATTTATGGGTGTAAAGTTATGGTTAGATGAAAAGCACAAGGGCAAAGACACAACATCCTCAGGGTACGGCCAAGGTGAACCTGAATGAAGCTGCTTTCCTGCTACTTTCCCTTACAGATCTTAGAATCAGCAAGGCACCATGGGAGCCTCGTGAAAGGAACAGAAAGAGTACCTCTGGGTCCTCCTTAGATATCCAGTGCTTGAGGATGGATGACATTTTAGACGTTTTTACACAAAAGACCTTCAATTCTTCTGTTCTCTTATAGAACACTGTGGCAATTATCAGTGTGTTTGCTGCAGACAGGGGGCAATTACCTCAGAGGAAGGTCAGAGACAGTGTTCCACTCCAGCAGCTTGCCATGGGATCGATGGCTTACCTAGTCCCCTGACACGCATGGTCTCACCTGAAGCTGTCCTCTCCTGACATGCTGAGACCCCTGATGCATGGCTCCTACATTCCCAAAGTTCTAAGTGAACCTTATAGGGATCAGGCAGGTTAATAAATGTGATGATGTGTCCAGCTTGGGGCCCACAAAGTATTAGAGAGGTTTAATCACTAAGTTACTTATGGATTTCATTGCCACTTATTCACCATTTGAATTACAGCATGAAACAAGTCTCTAAGAAAAACACAATACATAATGTTTAATGAAACCCAGATTTATGCATTACTTTGTAATTTCACAAACTTGAATCAGATATGGGGGTGGCACAGTGCTGTAGTGGTTAGCACTTCTGTCTCACAGCAGGAAGGTCCTGGGTTTCCTCCAGGTACTCCGGTTTCCTCCCACAGTCGCAATACATGCACATTAGGCTAAGTGGCTGTTCCAAATTGCCCATACGTGTGAATGTGAGTGTAAATGGTCGTGTGTGTGCTGTCCATGCAATGGTCTTGCTCGTTCAGGGTGTATCCCACCTTCGCCCAATGTCGGCTCCAACCTGCCCTTTTTATTATTTTATTTAATTGTGTACTTGATAGTTAAAAATACACGTTCTTACCATCAAATACTTAACCTAGCACAGAGTCTGGCACAGAGGTTGTAATGGCCTTTTCCCGGTCACCGGCATCAGGTGACACTGAGTACTGGACAACTGTTCCTCACTGCAGTATGATAAAACCACATTAGGTGGGGGAAAAAAATCTAATTCTTAAAAACATTACACCACCGTGCCACCCGTAAGTCATCACATTACTCATCTTAAATCCCTGATCTCTGCAGTTAATGTGAACAGTTTGATTAAACTCTCAGCAAGGTGTCTCAATATGCAACACAAATGCCATATAACTGCCTAAATTGCATAAAATTGCATGAAATGCTAAAATCCATAAATTGCACAAAATACAAATTGCAGAACATAAGAAGATAAATAATTAATAAATATACTTGTGGTCAGAAGTATATATATACATACATACATACATATATATATA